>NMRA01000011.1:245761-288178 GCA_002633005.1 Phoronis australis | reverse complement strand
GGGAGGGAGGGAGGAAGAGAATGTTTATTTGTACTTGGGGCTGAGCTCATTTGTACATGTTACAAAACAATAGTTAGTAAATATGGCAACTTTGTTTTGATCTGTGACAGAAACAATGAAGCATCTAATGGGCTGCTGCGTATCGATCACAAAAAATAGTGTCTTGTTCATTGCAGGCCTTTGGGTGACCTCAATTATGCGCGCGTGTGGCATGATAATTCGGGCAAAGGAAAATTCGGCTCGTGGTACTTGAAGTACATAATGGTTTTGGACCTTCAAACTAAGCGGAAGTATTACTTCATTTCCAACGAATGGTTTGCCGTTGAAGAAAGCGATGGACAGGTATTGTTGCACAATATTGCAAACTTTAATTCACTTAAAATATTTTTAAGTTGCTGACGTTATCGATGTGGAAATCCTAAAACTTCTGCACCGTGACAACAACTATAGATTTTATGATTGTGCGAATACAAATTAAGTAATAGACTTGGCCTCACATGTGGCAAGTTCTTGAAAGACTGTCCCTGAAAATATAACAAGTAAAACTTATACGCTTGTATTCATTTCAGCACTTGATGCAATCAACGTTTATTTCACAGGTTGACCGTCTTCTTCCCGTCGCCGGTAAAGAGCAGATGACTGCCTTTGGTCACATGTTTACGAAGACGTCGCAAAAGGACCTCGGCGATGGGCACCTATGGTTCTCTGTCATTGCACGCCCACCGAAGAGTCGATTTACGCGTCTGCAGCGTGTGTCCTGTTGTCTCTCTCTGCTCTTCCTGACAATGCTGACCAACGCCATGTTCTACGAGCGTGCCGAAAATCCCTCGAACTCTTTTAATTTCGGCCCGTTTACGCTATCTCCCGAACAGGTAAACATATTATCATATATACCCTTTGTCGTCCTATAGCTGCAAAAACGCCCGCAATTTATTGCTATTTTAATTATTATCGCCGCCGCTGTGGTCGTCGTCCTTTCCCTGCGGAAGAAGTAAAGGCGACCCTCTTTCTAATGGATGCAGTTCTGTGCCCTTGTAAACATCCAATGCGTAACATTTGAAACCGGTGTAAATATATCGAGGAATTACCAATCACATGTTCTATTGATTTTGAAGTCGTCCATTGTTGCTTTTAAAAAAGAATACGTTCATATGAAAGTTGAGCATCTTTTGGCGAGATTGATGTTTATCCTTTCTCCTTTGTTTATAGTAAGAAACGAAAAGCCAAGTTGGGCTGTAACATTTATCAATAGGTGTAAGGATATACATGTACGAAAACTGTTATTGGATTGGTGGACTGTGTTCTATTTACAGATATCTATCGGTGTCATGTCTAATCTGATAGTGTTTCCTGTAAGCTTGTTTCTGGTAACTTTATTCCGGAAGTCACGTCCCAGACGCAAACGACCCTCCAGAATTTCAGAAGCGATGAAGTACAACGCTGTTGCTAACTCTATGGTAGACATCAACAGTACAGGTATGCAACATGTTTACTATCAAGTAGATTAGTCTAGAAACAGGTTCATTTTGTGAAAGGGTAAATTGTGTGGTTAACATATTTTCATCAAACCTCGAGTACTTTGTAAACACATTTTAGCAGCTGAAGACTTGGTCTACTATGACTTTTCCCAATCCACAATCAAGTCACTTATAAAAGTACTTGTTTCATTGAAGTACATCCTTTGTTTCTTTACTTATACATATGGCAACGCTACAAGCTTCAATCAACCGACAACAAATTTCGATCGCACCGAAAAATCTCCAAAAGAATCATGATGATGATTCATGGCGATGACGTACTTTCGTTCATTACAGCCGAGTCTCGCCCATCATCATCCTTTACAGAAGTTGAAGTCGAGATGCCGCTAAAGTCACCTGATAAAAAGCAAGGCAAGAAAAAATTCGAGTTACCTTGGTGGTGTATCATCCCTTCTTGGATTGTCCTTTGGCTCTCCGTGTTTGCTTCCGGTACATTTGTACTCTTCTACGGTATCACATGGGGTGACGAGAAAACGCGGGCATGGATAACCTCCATGGTGATCTCCTTCTTTATGTCTGTGTTCTTCACACAGCCGTTGAAGGTAAGTTGTTTTGAAATTGCATGAGGCATGATGCAGCATCGTTAAGTCAAAAGGGCTTGTCAGCCGTACATAAGACAGAACTAGACAATTAAAGCGACTGTAAACTATGTTCTCGTGTCCAAAACAACTTTCCAGTTCCCAAACGCTTCCAAAGCGACATTATTGTCATACGTTAGATGTGAAATTGGTGGCAGCAGTTCGCTTAAACAAATCTAACATAATTAATACCTCGAACTTTCGAGTCTGAGCTGAAGTGTTCTCGCCGTGACCTGCAACTTAATAAACGTATTCTGAAGCAATTCTTCCCGAGTCCGAAATCCCTTACAAATTAATTAAAGTAAGAAGAGACAATTGTTATACAGTTTAGTGGCCAAAATATTTTTGACAGAACGCATGGGTAATTGTTGCTTTAAGGTGAGCCACGCAATGTTCAGTTGTAGATGCGCATGCGCGGCATCTGAGAGGTCGACCTTCGGAATTCTGTGTCATTTTCATCACTACTTATTTGCACAAGTGCTTTGTAAGACTGTGTTTGGTTCATCTTTGTTGTTTATTCTCATGTGAGTCTCTCTGTGTTGAAAACGTGTGAACTGCCACAGAAGAAAGCACCACCCACTGGAAGCTGGGTCAGACTATTGGAAATTCAAAAACACTCCTGCTGGGTCACCTCAATGCCGTCAAGACGATTTCTAATGAAGATGGCTTTAGTTTATAGGACTATGTCATTCGGAAAAGAGCCGTTCGATTTTTCTTGGGCGTTCACATAATCGCTCCTATTCATTCTGTTATGGGTGACATAGGATGGGAATTCTCCAGCGTTAGGAGGAGAATTGAGCTTTTGAGAACGTGGAATCTTGTTATTAATTTCAAGGAAGATTGACTAACATAGCGAATATTTTAGTGGGACTAATGTACAAATAAATGGTATTCTGAAATTTTGAACAATTTTGAAGAGTTAAGGATTTCGGATGGTTTTCATAAATTAGGTTCAGTTAAGAGTATTTTGCATGATTTGGCTTGTAATAGGTCGTTGCTTAAATGCAGTTCGAAACCAAAGTTGAGATGAAGAATCTTTCTGAATTTGAGCCTTACCTGCAGTTAGACTTAACTCGGCTTAGTAGGTCAATTCTTGCTCAAATTGGACCCGGAACCCTGCAGCTATTGATTGAGGATGGGCGTTTTCGTTCTCAGAAATTTGATATAAAATTTGCTGTCTTTGTTACACTGGCCAGGTCGAACTGAAGTACGTTTTCAGTTTGAGTGTCTGCTTTTCTTAGAAGCCATAAACACCTTTTACTGTCAAATTGAAATGAAATATCCACGATTTCGTGCAGAAACCTGTGAAAGTAAATTAATTTCGATTATACAAAAGGATGTTATCAGAAAAACTGCAATTTTCATCAACAATACTTTTTGAAATAAGGAAAATTTATTTGTATATGATCACTTTTTTCACTGTGTTCTCTTTTTGGTCCTCTTGCAATGTGAGTACTTAGGTTTTTTCTTTTGTTTTTCATGTATCTAATGTGACTTATAAGTTCCGTGGTCGGCTGGGTGATCCTGTTTGGTTACGAATTTATCGTTTAAATTCATTTGAACACATGTCACTATAACAAGAAAGTACTTACTTGTTTACTGTAAAAGATCTAAGGTCACATTCTCCGAATGTGGAACTGGTTAAAAAACTAACTAAAACTGCTTAAATTACTTTAGGTGATCTTGTTGGCTGCGTTCTTCGCTCTGGTTATAAAAAATCCCTCCACTGAGGAAGAAGAGGAGGGGGAACAGGACGAAGAAGAGCCTCAACTTTCCTTCGACGAACAGTGGCTTCACAAAAAAGATCCTTGTGAGTGGCGGAAAATGAGCGGCACGTTGACACTAAGTTTTCTTTGTCACGTAATACATGTAGCTTAGAGTATACTACAGTGTACTTGTGACATTCTAGGTCCTCTCATTGGTCTGTAAAACTTGCATTTTGTCTCCTAATTTGATTATGTTACGGATGACCGGACGTGCGTACCCTACACGCGAAACAAGATCACGCGTGACTTCACAGGATACCAACATGTTTTACAAAGTACGTAATCGCATTAGCCGTCCTTGCGAAATTCTTGCGTGTACTCGGGATCTATTCTCCTAACTACATCATGAACTGCAAATCAATTTTGATATTTTCTTCTTTGAGTTACATTATACTTTTCAAATGTATATGTGTATGCTTTACGTGGGTTAATGCCTAATCCTAGTCCGCACTTCACAACTCCGGCATTTTAGATTTATTTTCGAGTCCAGAAAATTTGTCTTGACTCGAGTTAGCAACTTATACATATGGTTAATCACGTGCAAACGTAGACTTGGAATTTCTTCGTAAACATGATGTACTCGAACCCACAACCATAGACATTTATTTTGAGTTCGTACCAAAGTAGAGAGGGTCGAGTTCGAATATTAGATACCAGGTTTTGCATGCAAAGGGACGTCAGAAACCATGGTTTATAGTGAAATTCTCGGTTTCGTTTTCATTTCTCACTCCCATCGTACGAAAACCTCTAGTTCTGTCAACTTCTGTGTTGGGAAATATACCCAAGCCTACTTAAGTCGCGGTTGTGTCATCTTTAACTATTTTGGAGTATAGTATTGCAGAACCATGGTAACGATTGACCATCTTTTTGTTTAGCCTACGGAGCAGCCAAACCACGCAAGATCGCCTATAAACCGCCAGAGCCTTCAGTCCTCGAGGCAGCAAGAGAGAAGAGATTGAAAGAAATCAAGATGTTCGATATTCTGAGAGAGATAATTTTCTACGTCATATTCCTATGGTTACTCATCGTTGTTAGCCATAGTAACAGGGACCCAAATGCATACAAAATGAAAGAAGGCCTGGAAAAGTTCTTCGTTAGCCCTCCAAACAATCCGAATGCCCAATTTAAGAAGGTAACGTACAAGGTTTACAAAATCTTACTCTAATTGTATCAATAACAGCTGTGCATAACACATTCACTGCACAATAAATCATAATGATCTGTCGATAATATCGTAACCTAAATACATAAAACGAATGATGGAGAACTATCAAAATTCAATCAAAAGACACTGGGATGTTCCGTGGTACAAAAGTTCTTTTACCCTGAAATCATTTGGTTTGATATCCTCGTTTACCAACATCCGATCAACTAATCTTTGAATTTTCGAACTACGATTCTTCGGAAAAGGAGAAATGTTTTCCTAACAAGTAGACGAAATAAGTAACGAAAACACGAAACAGCTTTCTGCCACTGCACACATTCAAACTTGCAAATGTGACTTCAGGAAATTATACCTTTTGAAGGTCAAAGTACGGTAAACATCTTTTGACTCTTAAGTACCTGTTTTTTCTTTATTCACGCGATTTCTTTTAAATATCTACTGACCAACGATGTTATCTATCTATAGCAACGTAGTATTATTTATTAGCAATAGTTACCAACAATTTCGTATGTTTGACGATCACTGCTTGGCTGCGTTCTGTAGATTAGGACACTCGCACATGCTTAGGTTGTAATTCATGCGCGCACCCAGCCTTCAATATGGGGGGGGGGTCGAATTCCTGACGTTGTGAGCCTTTTGGTAATAAAAAAGCGGGCGGACTTAAAAAATAAACGGAGACACCACTGTGAATTGCGCGTTTGTGCTTGGTTAGTGGACTTTTGTCTCATTTTGTCGGATTTTTGTTTCTCATGGGCTGACCTTTTTGCCCACTTCGCTTAATGGGGGGAGGGGGGCTCGTTCGATCCCGCCGAGCCCCCCTGGGGGCGCGCATTAAATTCATGACGTTATCTCCCTACATGTACGTCTTGCTGATCTTAGTTTTCGCAAGTTTCTTGGGTCTACGGAACGCAGCTTTGACCAGGATATTTACAAACCTGCAAACTATGTCAGAATGTAAACACCGCACTTGACTGCGGAAACCACGCTGAAGGTCCCAATCAACTAACATGCAGACGACATGGAGTAAGGTTTCACGCACAAAGGACATGCATTGAAGACGATTGTCTTTCGTGGATTTTTAAGCGGCGTTATTAAACGGTGGATTTCTGTAATTTGGGCTGTTATTATTAATTTTGTGAAATTCCCGTAAACAGGACAGTTGGTTATTCTTGTATAATCCAAGTAAGTCAATTGGCAGCCAATACGTGTGGGCACTACTGTCTCCTGATTGGTGCATTAGAGGAGGCGGTGGGGGTGGTCTAATGGGATAGATGCCCGCTTCCTTTACTGAAGGTTGTGAGTTCTAGTCCCTCTAGAGCACATTGCTAGACCCTTGAGTCAGGTCTCTAGCTACTCACCTCAGCGTTATCGAAATAGTAATAAAGCATAAAAATGGTTCCGGAGATCATTGCAATGTGCACACCGGAGCACGTGTACCAGACCGCCTGGTATTATTTTTTTCTAAAATTACTGAATATCATGTTACCCATGTATGTCTTCTAAATCTAAAGGTACACGTGCATTCTGACTTGCTATTTCAGATTATCAAAACTGATTCCTTTTATAAATGGCTGAAGGAAGTTTTTATACCCGGTGTCCGTGCTTCAACGTGGTACAACGGAGGCCAGCCGTTATTTCACAGAGGTTACTTTGATGATAGGGTCTCCAGAATTATGGGTCACGCGACAATTCGACAGCTAAGGATACGTGAAGGTAAATAATTTGTCGTGCATTGTACTTGATGCCAACCGCTAAAATCTAGTAACTTGAACGTTCAGATCTCTAGAAAGGCGTGTTTGTATAAAAGTTGATAGGTGTTAGAACATGATGCTTTCGCTTAAAATGTAAGGAACTCGATCTTTTCAGAAAACTGCAGAATGTCTGGTGCGGTAGCATCCTTCATAAACAACTGCAAACCAACATACTCTTCGGACATAGAAGAGATGGGGACATTCAGACGTGGCTGGTCTCCGGCGTCGAGCAATGAGACCGACAACGCCGAATACGTTTACCACACCGCAGGCGACCTGGACGGATACACGTACGCGGGCGAACTAAGTTTTTACAGTGGCGGAGGTTACATAGTGCGACTGACAGGAAGCGAATCCTTGCTGCAGCAAAAAATCGAACGTCTCGAGAAAGAAGCCTGGATAGACCGGCGAACGCGTGCTGTGTTTGTAGAATTTACTGTGTACAATGCTTATGTAAACCTTTTTGGTGTTGCTACGTTGCTAGCAGAGTTTCCACATTCTGGTGGGGTTTTGACGTCGTACAGGTTTGAACCGGTCCGACTTTTGAACTACGTAGGATCTGCCATGCTCTTCCAGATTGTCTGTGAGGTATCATTTGTGGTTTTCGTTCTTTTCTTTATGGTGAAGGAGATCCGTAATGTTATGAGACAGAAAAAATCATATTTTTCGTATTTCTGGAACTGGGTTGAAATGATGATTGTTGTTTTTTCCATTATTTCTATAGGCATCTACATTTATCGCCTTGTTGTCGCCGACAACCTCACAACAAGGTTTAAAGAAACTCGAGGAAATGCCTACATGAAGTTTCAGTATATTGGCACTTGGAATGAATTATTAACCTATTTCATTGGCTTTTTGGTCTTTTTATCAACGGTCAAATTTCTTAAGTTGTTTCGGTTCAACAAAAGGATGTCAATCCTAGGATCCACCCTTTCTCTCGCTTCTAAATCACTACTTCTGTTCATGATTATGTTTACGATTATTTTCATGGCTTTTCTTCAGTTGTTCTATTTCCTTTTGGGAGCGAGTCTTCTTGACTACTCTACGATTCCGAGGTGTTTCGAGACCTGCATTGTCATCATTCTCGGCAAGTTCCAGTTCTACGAGTTGCGGCAGACGAGTGATGTTGCCGTTGTATTTTTCTTTATTTACATGGTAACAGTTGTGATGGTTCTGGTTAACATGCTGTTGTCGATTCTCATGGAAAGCTTCACAGCCGTGAAAAGCGATCTCAGCAAACAGTCGAACGACTACGAAATGGTAGACTTCTTGGTCACCAACTTCAAGTCTTGGACAGGGCTTTGGAATTCCGACCCGAAGAAGCATCTCCCAGAAACGGATGATGTAGTACAAGACACTGACTCTCCCAGTTTTATTCAAGGGCAAGTTGATAACTTTCCTTTCAAGGTGGAGAGACTTTTGCAGAGTATAAGCAAAGTGTACTTCGAACAAGACAAATACGATACTTTATTTCATGGCGTGAGTAAAAATGATGCTTTCGCAAAGCAGGCTTTAAAAATGATATTGAGAGACCATTATTTAACCGGTGCAAAATCAGTTAAGGCGAACAAGTCCTGATGAGGGTTTGTGCTCATGCGCGCACCCAGCCTAAAAATGGGTTTTCGAATTTTTGAGAATGTGGACCTGTTACTAAGATTCACGGGGTACGTTCAGAGCTATGAATTGTGCATTCGCCGAATTTTGGTATATCCTCTCTTTTCAGTGGGCTTTTGTATCTTTTTTCTACTTTTCGGAGTTTTTGTTTCACTGAGGCGGAACTTTTTGCCCACTTCGCCAAATGGGTGCGCGCATGCATGGTGTTTCAAGAAATCTATGACGGGGATTTATGACATTTCTGTCGCGGAGTGATAGGGTTTTGTCATGGATTCGACATTATTGCGGACTATTGAACATGAACTATGTAGATTAATGGGCTGGATTGACTCATAATACAGAGGTGTTGTACTGCTCTATGACAAGTGTAAAACAATGACAACTTTGCGTTCTAATTGATATTTACTTCGTTTTAAGCGATTGAAGTTAATGTGATATTTACCTGTCTTTATTGCTTGCCTAGTTTACTGTCATAAAAGCGGTAATGAATAAATTGCAATCAAAAAGTTTCGCACCCTCACGTCTTGCCAGACCATACCCGTTGGGAGAATTTTCTTAATGGGAGTTTAGTTCCTGTGTGTTCTTGGAAACAACAATTTATTTTCTTACTGACGAAAAAATAAATTACGCAAATATAAGCAGTGTCTGAACGGACCTGCTAGGATTCTGGAGTGTCTTATTCAGCTACTTCAATCCCTGCGTGTTCTAGACATTAATGATAAATTTTGTGATCTGGTAAATTATTGCTACTGACAAGAATAGCAAGGAACTAAGCTAACTTAATGGGACTCGGTCGTCTTTTCTAACGGTAGTCCCGAATTCTTTTGTCAATCGAGAAAAATGAATCAACATTTCTCTTTACAGCCTCCCCCCTTTATTAAACCAAATATGGAGAAAACCATGCTACAAGATTGTTTTCTTAGTTGATAACACCGCATTAACAAGAAAAGAAAAAAATCTCGAACCAAAAACTGAAGGAAACCGAATTTTAGCCGTGTTTCCAGAACAAATACACAGTAATGAAAACTAAATTTTTAAATCATCCGAAACACGATCGAAGTGGCAAGATTCTGCAGTTACAGAGCTTGTGTTCCACAATAGGGGTTTTGCCATCGTGCTTGGCAGTGCAAGACACAAGGTGCTGATGCAATGCAGTTCACGTTTTCATCAGCTCTGTTCTTCTCATTGTTTCACGATATTCCGTGAAAGACTGAAACAAATTTCTTTGTTACTTTTCAAAGTCGAAAGTCCCTAAACAGTCAAGTTGAAGGTCGTCTGCTTTGGATTCGAGAACCAGCAAAGCGGCGGAGAGTATCAGAGACAATGTGAAGTGATATCTTCAATTTAGTATCAAGGTCTTCGCACGAGATCCTAAGTGTATCCAACGTGTTGTAAATAAATTCCCACTTAGCGTTTCCAGGCCAAGATCATTCTTGAAACCGTATTTCAAACACCGCCTCGGTTAGATGTTTGAATTCGCAACAGTTTGTATGCTCACCTATGTCAAAAGCCGACTTAATTTCCGTCTAATCTAGGACCGAAGACCAAAATCCGACTTTGTGTTCACGAAACGTATGATTTTTTTTAATTTTGACGTATTCAGTCGTAACATAGCCCCATTTTTTGTCTTAATTTAGACAAATTTTTGGTCTTAAGTCGCAAGTCTTTTGTAATTTTTCATGAAACGCGAGCCAGAACGAGCGAATCGTGAGTTTTTTGACACCTGAACTAATTTAATTGGAAGCGTTTCTCTCTCTTATTTGATATTTCGTAAGCACGTCTGTGAATGTGTCCGTGACCTGTATACTTAGCCCCCTAATGAGTGTTTATAGTGGCCCATTGAAGAAGCAGTGAATCAAAATGTTACAGCCATGTTCACGTACTCATCAGAAAGACATTTTTTGCAAAATATCAGGCGTGTGGTGCAAAACCAAGATTCAATAAGAAATCTGATTGATTCAACGACGAATAAGGAGAAAAACGAGACACAGTAGTACAGCATATGCGTTTCAACTGAAAACATATAAAGGCTTACCATGGTGTCAAAATGACTATATTCATATCTAGAATACATGTATTAATGAAAAATATCAACATACTGTGCAATAGCATACCCCAGTCGTTAATTAAGTAGGCCTTTTACAATACAGCATCCCCATCACGAACACCATTTAGCGCCAAAAAACTTGAGATGGCGCTCGCACCAATCGAAGCCTATGATATCATCAACACAAAGAATTTGGCTTTAATCGTGTCTCCATCGTATTAGAATCGGCGAGGACTGGTCGTTTAATTTAGTGTAAAATACGTGAAAAATCAACGAAACAAAACTTAATTGTTCATTTTACGTTGATTAATATTTAAATTGATCAAAATCATTACCTTTAAAACTTATTTAATTATTAAGCACACATACAAGTACGGGCCCGTATGGAAATCAACCGCGGGCGGATGACTGGACCGCCTAAACAGTCGAAAAAACAAAACGATTCGTCCAAATTTTTTTTCAGGCAATTTTATAATGTTTATTATGAAGTGTAGACTGACTGATACACATATTGTGATGTTAGGAACTTTGAATTCATATCTTTTTGAAGCCGAAGGTGTGAACACTGCGTGATTCCGATACGGGCCGCTGTCGCACCCGTTCCTTACGCAGTTACTCGCTAAGCAGTAACTCTACGTGCTGGAACGTTAGCAGAACGTACTGGACACCATTTCAGAGCGTAAATGAGCACACTTTTTGATTCAAGCGAGTAACTGCGTAAGGAACGTGTGACTGTCGAGAGTGTACCCCACATTGGAATCTGAGACAATAGACCGTTTAATTTGGTGCAGAATGCGTGGAAACGTAACATTAGCTTTATCTCTTCGTGTAAAGCAATATTCAAATTCATCGAAAATTTTATTTTAGAAACAAAATTTTCAAAATTATTCGCCCTGAAATCCTGGAACCCGTAGTTGCTGCCATTTTGAATATAGACTCGGTCTGTCTTGCACAAAGATTGAAAATTTAAGAGCAACACGACGTTGTGAGAATATGAAGCGAAATCTCGATTGCTCGCCGAATTATTAAGATTTGTATTCAGCTTTATCTTTCAAATTCAATCATAAAATATATCCCGATAGGGGCAGCTCGGGGGTATCGGAAATCCGATTTGGCAACGGCCCAAATCAGAGTATTCCGATTTGGGCCGGATTCCGGATACTGTCCGAAAGAGTAACACGAAACGTCGAAATGCGCACTACAGGTCTTGTAGCCAGCCAGCTAGTTGTATGAAAACTATCGTCAGCTAGGTACCACTGTGTGTTAAACTCCGTTAGACCCCGAAATTTCATACACCTTGGTAGTTCTACTCGTCACCTCGTCGTGAAACTTATATCACCATGCAGAGACGACCAGCTGGAATGCATGTAAAATCTGGAAGTCAACCGACACTCACTTTGCCCGTTGCTGCCGTTTAAGGGGAAATCAATTTAATAAATGTCACTTTATTGCATAAATCTCCACCTTTTGTAACAAAGGAAAGTCTGTCGTCATTTTGAAAACAGTACGCTCGTGATATGCGCACGCGCTACGTCCTAAAATTTGCTACAATCTCTCGGGAGATGATGACAGCTTCGCAGCAGCAAAATTTGTTCTGAAATTCGGTTTGCTGGTATTAAAATACAAAAGAACTTGTAACGAAATGAAACCAGTTCCGATAATTTGTTGTGACATGTACGCAACCTCGTGGAAGTGAAGAATCGGGGGAACAGAAACTGACCAATAGGTGAAGGCGCCGAAAGCCGACCTTAAAGAGCGCACCACGATTATAGCAGCAGGTGAACGGCAGGACGACGACACTGGTAAACAATTCACTTTCCTTAAAGAAGAGCGATGTAGCTATTAACGACACAAATTTTGTGTCAGATTTCAATTGGTCATTTTTTTACCCACATCGGCGCAAAGCTGTACATTTAGGTAGATTTAGTATACAGGTTTGCACCAAGGCTAGAACAGATCTTGATAATCGGGAATTTTGTCGCCAGTTCTTATCGTGGACACAAATCTATTCTATTGCCGCTTACAGTGCTGCACCCGTACACCACGTAACGTGGCATTTTAGCCCACAGACCGATAACGAGCCTATGTTGTATCTTTTTTCTCTCAAAGACCGACACTGAGGTGCTTAAGTTGGCGCCCGGAGACACCAATATTGCAGTAGCACTCCTCAAGATGGTGCTGTGTAAGAGGTCTGCAATACTTGCCTTGCGGGGACTTCCGGTGCTCATTCGGAGACACTATATTTTCAAAAGGAATTTTACAGCAACAAAAAGCCTTCAAGGGGTCTTTCAGGAAAAAACGTTGTGAAACTCTCTCTGAAACTTATATAGCCGACCACAGTGCCCTAATTCAGCAGTGGGCGTTAAAAAAGCTGTAAGCACCAAAATGTGAATCGAAATCAGAAAATTTTTTATTGATTCGCAATAAAAATCGTGGAAAATGCAAAAGCGTTTGGTCATGTGCCAGCCCCCGTGTTTTCGAAGTTTTTGGTCAAAGGTGGAACGGTGCAGCCTTTACTGACACGGGGAGTCAAAGAAACACCGTTCATAGACTTGAAATACTGAGCCATATATCACTTTGTCGGTAGTTTGTCTCCAATAAGAGCAATTCAATGATGCTTCCGTTGACCTTGAACTACTTTAATGGCCTTTTCAGGAAATAATGACATATTGGCACATTTTCGATATACATTTGTCCCATGCTAGGCATGCCAAAAGGATACCTTTATATTGGTAGGACTCTTTCGCAAATCTCTGGCACACGTTTAAGCATTTGAATTTATGTTAAAACGTTCATATATTGATGTCCAGGGGACCAGTTCTACGTACGTCTGGAGCAGAGTTATCAAACCTTTCCCCCAAAACGGACTTGAACTGGCTTATTCAGTTGACGGGGATATTGGAGTGTGCAAAATGTACGATGCAAAGTTACAAGACGGTACGTGAACGTCAATTTCAACGAAAAATTAATCAATTGATTTGCTTGCCTTAACCTCAAGTCTCACACTCGCTTTTATTACATTCCATCACGTAATTCGATTAGCTAACACTAGACACGCATCTGTTATCACGGACAGATGTCTTACTGCTCAAAACAGATGGACNTTTTCCGCGGTGTGGCGTATGGAGAAACATGGTGTCCGATATTTAGGTTCTCCGAAGGTTTGGTTATTGTGTTTTTTGAAGATCAGTCGGAACATAAATGTGGCTTTCAGTGACAAGATATAGTAACAGAACAATTCCGTGAAGGTAAATCTTTATTTCAGCAAAGAATTTACAACAATCCGTAGTATTTTCAATTAAATATAATGCAAAATGTGCCAAAACGTCCGATAATTAGGTCACTTGACTGTACAGGTTTGCACCAAGGCTAGAGGAGACCGATAACGAGCCTACGTTGTATCTTTTTTCCGTCTCACAGACCGACACTGAGGTGCTTGAATTGGCGCCCGGAGACACCAATATTGCAGTAGCACTCCTCAAGATGGTGCTGTGTAAGAGGTCTGAAATACTTGCCTAGCGGGGACTTCCGGTGTTCATTCGGAGACGCTATTTTTTCAAAAGGAATTTTACGGCAACGAAAAGCCTCTAAGGGGTCTTTCAGAAAAAAAAAACGTTGTGAAACTCCCTCGGAAACTTATATAGTCGGCCACAGTGCCCTAATTCAGCAGTGGGTGTTAAAAAAGCTGTAAGCACCAAAATGCGAATCGGAATCAGAAAACTTTTTATTGATTCGCAATAAAAAGTGTAGAAAATGCAAAAGCGTTTGGTCATGTGCCAGCCCCCGTGTTTTCGAAGTTTTTGGTCAAAGGTGGAACGGTGTATTGACACGGGGGTCAAAGAAACACCGTTCATAGACTTGAAATACTGAGCCATATTTCACTTTATCGGTAGTTTGTCTCAAATAAGAGCAATTCAATAATGCCTCCGTTGACCTTGAACTATTTTAATGGTCCTTTTAACAAACAATGACATATTGGCACATTTTCGATATACATTTGTCCCATGCCAGGCATGCAAAACGATCCCTTTATATTGGTAGGACTCTTTCGCAAATCCCTGGCACACGTTTAAGCATTTGAATTTATGTTAAAACGTTCATATATCGATGTTCAGGGGATTAGTTCTTCGTACGTCTGGAGCAGACTTATCAAACCTTTCCCCCAAAACGGACCTGAACTGGCTTATTCAGTTGACGGGGATATTGGAGTGTGCAAAATGTGCGATGCAAAGTTACAGGACGGTACGTGAACGTCAATTTCAACGAAAAATTAATCAATTGATTTGCTTGCCTTAACCTCAAGTCTCACACTCGCTTTTATTACATTCCATCACGTAATTCGATTAGCTAACACTGGACACGCATCTGTTATCACGGACAGATGTCTTACTGCTCAAAACAGATGGACGAGACAACTCCAAATATAGGCCCCGGGGCGACATGACGGTATTTGATGTGATAGTAGTTCGTAATGCACTTGAATTGAGTTTTGTGCACATATGCAGCTGGAGCACCACGTATTTTTATAGTCTAACATTGTCCCTTGGATGTGTTCCACATGAGCGCATGCACAGATTTCATTGGAACTATGCTACAATCCTCAGGGAAAGAGGTTTCGTCAAGGATGGGTTAAAGCTTTCTACCTAGAAGGTCTCAGTCGTACGCGACGTCACTCCCTATTAAATAATGGGTTCTGTTTTATGAAAAGTGACTTAAGACTTACGTCGGAAATATTGTCTTACTCTCCACACAA
The DNA here is from genome assembly GCA_002633005.1 of Phoronis australis. Lineage (NCBI taxonomy): Eukaryota > Metazoa > Phoronida > Phoronidae > Phoronis > Phoronis australis. The sequence continues at coordinate 272,966 of NMRA01000011.1, read as the reverse complement.
CTATTTCTGAAAAATAATTAAACCTCACTTGTGCATAAGTCCAAAGTCTCTGAAAATACACACGCAACTCCTAGTTTCTGAGATAATTTCTGTAAATTATTTCTAGACTTTGATGCGTCGTGCTTACTTGGATAAAAGTTTCTCAGTGATTTTTAAGTGGGGTCGTGAGACCAAGTTTTTGTCTTTTGGTTATGTAGGAACCTCGAAAACTTGCCAACCCATGCCAAATGACATCGTATGGAGGTCGCAAGGAATTGTTTAATTTGCGAGATCCATGCGACGAGCGTAAGCGCGTCGCATGGTTATCACTTATGAGACACTTCCATTGTTTTCCTTTGTTGCGTCTTTAAATTTGTTGGACATAACAATATAGGTCGCATGGATATCGTACTTTAGCCGCACACAGCCCGTTACCGATAAATGCTTGTCATTATCTTTGTTATAAGGACGAAAAAAACAAAGTGAACAATGGATACGCCTATCTATCGATATCTATGCGACGAGCTTGCGACCTATGCAGACTGAGGAACATCATATCGAAATGGCTGATTGGATTCAAATGAAACTTTCAGCACTAATGTTCGCCAACACGCTGCTGGGATTTGTTCCATTTTTGCACGAGGGGATGTAAAACAAGATTTTATGAAAAAAATCAACAGTTGCATAAAATGAAATCGAAATGACAATTTAGAAAACTGCAGTAGCGTTTTTGAGAATTCATCATGGATATTTGTAACGGACTACATTGGAGAATATTATTGATACTGTTGTTTCGCTACGGATGTACGTTCCTTTTTGCTTAAGTTTACTAAAATGACAGAGTCACAGCATATTTGTATAAAGTCAAAAATCAAATTCGACAGACTTTATATTCAGAAAATACATACTACACTATAGTGAATTAAAATCAATAGTTTTGCAGCTGTTTGCTAAATACACCGACAAGTCGATAAGGTCTTACATAAAAGTCATTTTCATAAAGCAGATCCCAGACGTCACTGTTACCTTTTATTAGCCTGTTATCACAGAGACATCCTGGCACAGTCGACGGAGTTTTCCATTTTGAGGGTACACGACAGATGCGCTGATATGAAACACCTCCAAGGCATAACTTGAAGCTACGCAAATACCCGAGGTGGTCTGAATGCACACTTCCATCACCCGAAACAGTCTCACAAACCAGCTTTCAATGGGAAATTTCACATCACGAAATTACAGTAACTGCCAATACACGGGAGGTTTTTGTTTGTTTCCAAGCAACAGTTTATGAAAAGGACACACCATTGAATATTTTATAGACTTTAACTACGGGCAGTGTGCAGCTGAATCTCGTAAAGCTCATCAAGTGGCTTCATTTTTTTCAAATATGTTTTCATGGTAAAACGAAATGGTCAAAGTCTTTTTATTTCTACAGGATGTTAATTGCTTTTTAATTCTTCCAAAATTGATTTTGTCACCTGTTGTCACACTCCCATTCAGGTAAAAATGTCATCTCTTAAAATAGTGGACACATGAGTTTCAAACAATGAAGGTAGTTGAGGATTACATTTGCAAGTTAAATCTGAATTTGACAAGCATGATAATAAAAAAGTATGAAAGATATAAGAATAAAACTTTGAGAAAAGCTTCACACTTCCAAATATAGCTTATTTCTTTAGATCAATTAGGCTTCTTCACATTTTATTACTTTGACGTGACCTGAAGTAGAAAGTAACATGTTGTGAAACATAGTTTATGCATAAAATATTATTTAGAAAAATATGTGTCATGTCGTGACACATAGTCGTATCTTGAAGAGAAGATGAGTTTCAAACCAAAAACGATTTAAAAAATTCAATTAATTTTCTAGCGCTTCGTACGAGCTATTTAATGTGCACTTCACATTAAAATAAATAAAATAATCCTTATAGGTTTAGCACAAACACCAGAACACTGTACAAAGCTGCTTGTTTGTATCAACCACTCTACAAATGCATCCTAGATAATTCTTCACCAACGCCAATGTAGCCGGTTGAACATGCCTTTCAGTTCAGCAAAAGTCGCCACGTTGCCGGTGCCGCCGGAAATGCGACTTTGAGCATTTTCAGCATCAATAAGTAACATCTGTGTGATCAGTCATAGTAAAAACTCGTGAATTGTACAGAATTGTAGGTAAGAATATGTGTCACTAAATTTTATTGTAGAATTTTGATGAAAATAATTTATAAACACCGTTCAACTCGTAACCTATGCCGCTGTCGTCCGAGATGGCCGACCCAATAAAAAAGTGAGTTAAATTTAGACACAAAAATAGCAACAGTTTCGAATGCACTGAGCGATTTTTGTATTCAGACAACGATGCGTTTCTTGTGATAAAGGCTTTTTTATTCAAAGCGAAAAAACCTTTTTCGGTTCTCCCACTTTATATACATGTAGTGTCGAACCCTTATTTCAGAAGAAGTCCAATGGTTGAACTGGTATATGGATCTGTCAGACAGCATTATGGTCTGTAAAATGTTTATCTTCATTAATTCTGTCTGCTTGAAATCATTTTTCAAAATGAAAATGGAGTTACAAAAAACCTCCGTTTAAAAGGGTGCAGAATACGCAATATTGGGCCATTTTTAGAACAAAAAATGAAGAAAGCCCATTGCTCACGCATCAAATGTCTATCCATAAGCATATCTTTCAATATCCATAAGCATATCTTTCAATATCCACACCCCCGCAAACTGGATTGTAGACACCCACTTTCAACATTACAAAACAGTGCTTCCGGATTTATCTCCCCTGTTACTTGATGGATGCAGCGAAAGTATGTGTATCAATTTTATTTGGGAGTCCTTATGTATAACTTCCTAATCCCAATACATGTGTATTTTTTCTCTCAGTGGATGCGGTCTACCTGTTTTTGATATTGGGAAATTGCTTTTTTCGCTATGCCAAAACGTGCCATAGTCTTGTTGAACTTTTGAAGGTCTACGTGTATAGGTAAAAAATTAAAAAATCAGTGCAACATTGATGATTTTTGTATCACAAAATTAAGTGAATCCAAAATTTGATCCTTAGAGTGATTTCTTGATTTTTTTGATTTTCTCCTGGAATGGCTCTTAATACCTGAACGGTCTCAACAGTTAATCTAAATCACAACTTTCAACCGGTTAACAAATACGTTAGTTGTCTTAAATGGTAGTAATCGAACCCTTGCGACGAGGCACGGCTACCTTTCGTCCCGGCCGCCGAGACATTTTTAAGGTACGCCTCTCTGTATCTTCGACATGAGTGTACTCAAGCTGATTGACTGAGAACGAAACTCCGGCTAAGATGGCCACAATACTCAAGGCTTTCAGACACGGCAGTTAACAACAGAACGTTTATTTAACATTCACGTACGTCTAACTTTAAACAGTGAAACAAAATGAGGAACGTCTATCACATTTTCGGATCAAAACGCGACAATGCTAATAGAGGGTTGCTGCTTTGCACGTATAGTTACCGAAACATAATAGTTCTTTTATGTACATAGGCAACAGTAAATTGTATCAGTTGACAAACGTGTCATAGAACCGTCACATGGGCGTTTTCGTTGTCCCAGTCATTTCCAACCAATAAGGTCGTGGTCACCAGTTTACCGTTTTCGTTGTTCTCGTTGTCCCTCTCCTGTATATTGCGCTGCACATATGTTCGCTCAATGTCCATCTTAGCGGGTTTAAAGCGACCGCAGCTTAGAATCTTTTTGAATCCACGCCTGAAATTTTCCGACAGAAATGCATACAGAATGGGGTTCACGCAAGAGTTCAACCAAGCGAAGACGTTGGCTCCCAACATCAAAGCGATGAATGCCGGAGACGTCTCTACCCTCCTGTGTGAGCTCAACATCAATACGACATGTATAGGGAGCCAGCACACGGCAAAGATGCAAACAACGATGACAACCAGTCGAGTTACTCTCTTTTTAGAACGCAAAGTTTCAACCGACTGTGAACCTCCAGGTGCCGCTTTGAACAGTAGACGACGCAGCATGAACCCGTAGAGAACGCAGACGAGAGATAAAGGAAGCATATATCCGAACACCAGAAAACACGTGTAGAACAGCTGCGTGCGCAGTTTGCGGTCACGTATCGGATAGGGGCTAAGAAAGCACACCCGTCTTATTTCACATTCTCCTTGGCCGTTTCTCTCGGGATATGAGTCGATATTGTAGAAAATTAATGATGGTATGTTGACGGCGAATATCACAAGCCACGTGACTGCAATGCATAGAATAGCATTTCTAGTTGTGCGAAATCGTAGCGATTTGATAGCGTGAACAACTGCGAGGTAGCGATCAAGGGACATAAGCACTAACGTGTAGACGCTGCCCCACGCGCTGCAGTACATCACAAAATTAACAATTTTGCACCACGTGATGCCGAACGGCCAGACGAACACAGAATACCTTACAGCAGTAAAGGGCACGCATATGATAATGACGAATAAATCGGCGAAAGCCAAGTTTGTGATTAACACGTTGGTCGTATTTCGCATCTGCTTATTCGACAGGACAACGATGATCACCAGCAAATTACCCACGAATCCCAATAAAGCGATAAACGCGAATATTGTAGGGACAACGATAGGTACAATTCTTTCCACTTCCTTGGTGAGTTCGTCAGTCTCAAGGCTGATGTTTGAACATTCCATTTCTGACTGATTCATCATCGTTTCACCCATGCTGCCAGATAATTTCGCTGGGCCTATCACCCAACCATTCGATATTTACCTGAAACGACATTAAAGAGCTTAGCAAATTACAGCAGCACAATGCAAGACAAAATTTGTGATCAGGTCAAAAAATAAATAGTACTGCTAACACTTCCCAGGATCGTAAAAATACTGAAAAACATTTTTAGGAGTAACGGTGGCTAAAAAAATGTAGGAGGCATTTTAATCTTTTGACATTTTCAGGTTTTGCAGTCCAGCCGACTGGTTTTGGCGTTCGGGCAAGTGGTTTTGAAGTCCGAACAATTGTTGATCCCTCCGCAGTCAATGTAAGCGAGCGCGAACCCGACGGGTCAAAATTATACCTCACAGCCGAACGCTTACGAGACGGTGGTGAGATCATTTATCAACGGCAAAACAACATGTCAAACCATCATGCGCGCACCCAGGGAGCGGGCTCTGGTGCTCTGAGGCTCGAACGAGCCCCCATTTAGCGAAGTGGGCAGAGATCTCCAAGGAAGTTGGCCCAAACCTCTTCAATAAATTTTGCATAATCATCGAGGCACTACAGCAGATTGTGGTGGCTACGAGCCAAATACATCTAACAATTTAGGTCTATGAAGGTCAGATTGAAAGGACGCGGCGCAGCGCTCTACGTTTACAAACCAAATTCAAGGGGAGGGTCAACAATTGGTTGGACTTATAAACCACTTGCCAGTACTTCAAAACAAGCTGGCTGGATTCAGTTTAAAACCCAATGGCCGGTGTTCCAACTCTGTGGTTGGACCTCAAAACGAGATGGTTGCACCCAAAAATCTGATTGGCCGTACCTAGTAAAACGGGTTGACCGGTTCTCAAACACAAAGGCCGAACAAATTGCCTGTCAACTAGTTTTTTGGGTAAGGCCACTCCGTTTTAAAGTACGAACAACTTGTTTTAATCACCGTTCATTAGGTTTTGCAGTCCAGCCGACTGGTTTTGAAGTTCGGGCAAGTGGTTTTGAAGTCCGACCAATTGTTGATCCCCCGCGAATATAATTTTGATCAGTGCATACAGAAGTTTCCACGTACCGCGAGTGCTAATTAAGCATTCCTGTTCGATGGTGTCAGCGCATATAGTAATGATTACAATTGCAGTTTTGTAATTGGCAGCAATTGACAGTTAAGGTTTTAGAGAATCACGTATGAAATTACACTTAGTTGCACACTCGCAGGTCAAGTTACATTGTATATAAGCGTTCCTTGGTTTTATACGGTAATTACAGTGGCGAGATAAATATAATGTACGTACACTTGCTTTTGCAGAAAATGCAGTAGAAAAGTAACTAGTGAAACTAGCACAAAACCAAACCTGTGATATAGAGTGAGACGGTCGAAAATTCCCACTTAACGACTACCACGATACTGTAACAACTACCGATTGACAAAAACATTAGGACTTTCGGTAATAACTCTATCAACTCCTTTCCGTTATTCACCACTTAAGTGTATTGACTTATGTGGCTAAGCCTATTCAACATACGCGCGCAGAAAAATGTCTGAAAACATAGTCGCTCTTACGGGGTTTATTTGGAAAAAACATTAATTTCTTAGGACTTCACTGACCCTTTTATATTTCTTTCATATGACACCTGAGAAGCAGTAACATATGATATTGAGACTAATTGTGCAAACCACCGATATTTTTCCTTTGAATGTATCATGGCGCCTCCTGTTGCCACCTAACGAAAACGGACGTAATTTTCTGCTAAAATGCCTCCATGTCAAGTGGCTGCATTTCGCTGGAAGCACAAAAACTCCTTGAGAAAACCCAAATTGACATAAGTAAAAGAACTGGCAATAATGCATATTGACTTACGAATGTTGAAACCCGAAAAATTAAACACATCCAATTAACCTAGCGCTATGGCTTGTTTTAACATGTTTAATGATGACGACAGTGGCGTCAACATTTTCTGTGTGAAGTGCAATTGTTCAGCACGCTCCTATGGGTCATAACATGTTTTCTGCTTCATAATGCGATTTTAAGATTTGGTTATCTACCAAGAATCTCTAAAAACGTAAAAAACTCCGAAGATCTACTTAGGAAACAAAAGTTTTAAGCTTTATGGTTTGCATGCCTTCCAATGGACTTAAGTAAAAGCATCAACAACAGTATTTTTATTTTCTAGTTTCTCGGATTATTGTCAACAAAAAGACACGTGTTACCTAATATATCACCGATGACGTCACAAAACAAGTTCTTTACGTTGAGAATAACAGCGCGGCACACGCGGAACACACATAAAGGAACTGTGATCATGAAGGGCATTGTTAATCATTTAAAATGCGTACAAGTTTAGGAGGAAATGTACTGATTTATCAGTAGTGGACCAGTGGTCTATGGATTAGTCGTCAAAAATTGCCATCTTATATTTATGAATACATTCATTACCGTACGTATTGCAGCCACCATGCTCACAAGAGAAACTGCGGTCCAGCCTCGTCCCCAAGCCTCAAGGTGGCGCTGATCGGTTGAGCCATTTGAGGCTTGGTTATAGGAAATGAAATGTGTCAGAATTCTGAAACATTTTTATGATAATCGTGGGAATATCACGGGTAATAGACAGTTATATCAACTTTGAAATTTTCTGCAGAATAATATAAAAATGAAAATGAACGGTAAACTGCAGCAATTTAGGTCTAAATTAGGTCTAAAAAAAATGATGTATTTTGATTTGAAAATAGATTAATTTCTATGATACTATTAATAAAAAAGCCAAGAACCTTGATTTCAAACAATAACCAAACATGCCCTCTGCCTCACGAATGGCAACAACAACAACCGTGGAAATAATTAAAATCAGCCTTCATTTAATGACGTCAAGGCAACGGCCAATCATTGTGCAGCATTCATTTTCCATAACCAAGCCTCAATGGCTAAACCGATCAGCGCCATCTTCAGGTTTGGGGACGAAGCTGAGCTGCCCTCACGTCCAAATTCATGCGCATGCGCCTCCTGCCTGGACATAGGTATCACGTGAGTAAAAGTAAGGGACAAGTGTAATGTCATGCTAAAGATGGCTGATTTATTCTGGTTTATTGAATACTTCGAACCCCGGTCCACAAAAAATGTTAAGACACAAACATAGTCGCAAACATTTCAAGTCTGATCAGCACACCACCTGTGACGGTAAACATTTCTACGGCGGTTCAGAATTATGTATTCATAAACAAACACAAATGGGTAATAAACAAAGATGCGAAGTAAAAACAAGAAATTCGAGACAGAAGTATGTGCACCAAGACACGGAGCATGAAGCGAGGTTAACTGCTGGAAATGAAGTTCATCACATAGATAAACATTACTGTTAGATTTAATTTGATATTGAGTTATTTTAATTTAAACTTACAAAGGCGTAGAACGTGAAATACAGACGTATATTGCATTATTCAAAGTGATCCTCTGTCACTGAACCTAGTAAAACCAAGCTGTTCACAAGGTGTTTTTACTGTTTGTTCGTAAAAATTTTGAATTTCTGTTGATGCTAAAGCATTTTTCCTTTAGGTTTAAACTTCCAAGAAAAAAAAAACAGTCTGTCAACCACTCGTCACCTCTTTGATTTTTGTCACACACGGCAAAGCAAGTCTCCTTATTTCGTATGGCAAGATACATGTATAGACGTAACACATTTCCATTATATGGGGAATGTGACCTTTGACCTTTGGGAAAAACAAAAGAATGGCGATTTCAAGCAGCATCCAGAATTTTAATTATGTTATTAAGGGCGGAGAATTTCAAAAAGGTATTGGGATGAAGAAGTTTTTATTTCGTCTGTGTTAAAAAAATTGTGAATCTGACAATTTTTCTAGAAATTCTTCCAATATTCAAAATGAATAACTTTCACTTTAAAGAGATCCCACCATGCATTTTCTTAGTTTTTGAGGTTCTAATTAGCTAATATGAAATGAATACCATAAAATCAAACTAAATAAGTACTTTTTATGCCGAATAGTCACAAATTTCTTTAATTTTGAAGAAAAATTAGTTATTTCCAAGTTGCCCGCCAAATGATGTAATGAGTGGAACACGTTTGGTCACTTGACAATGAATTGCAATGGTGGAACACGGCAGATGAGAAGACGAGGACGATTTTGAGCGACAACTGGACAATTACTATGCAGATAGAGAGGAAAGTGGATACGGAACCTACAATCAAGTACTCGAAGAATCAAACAATGAATTTGATTTCCCACTTAGCAAACTTTTGTCGGTTTTGAGGCCGAATGAACACGACTCACTTGCACGAGTAATGCTCCAGACATATGTCAGCCACCCTGAGCCAAAGAGTGGTCAATATTCACAAAATAGACACTTAATCACTGACAAAGGCCACAGTAAACCTGAGTCACTCATAATCACAATTACCACAGTGGCGGATCTAGGATAACATAAGGGGGGGCCAACATNGACAAAGGCCACAGTAAACCTGAGTCACTCATAATCACAATTACCTCAGTGGCGGATCTAGGATAACATAAGGGGGGGGGCCAACATGTTGCCCCAGGAAATTGGACAAGGTGTGATTGGCAATTGCATGTGCGCAGGTCCGTGGAGGTGCACCCTCTGTTCAGGCAAGCTACCGGTTCTACTTCCTGAATTCCTGAACTCAATATTTACTCACGCTTCGCACTGTTGCTCTTTCAGTTTGCTTGAGGGAGCTAGGAGGGCGGCCCTGGGCCCCCCTAAATCCGCCTATGTGCGACGATGGAATGAGCACGGTCTAAACACAACGCATAAACCTGGCGTGTGGTAGCATGCGATCTGGGCCGTGGTCGAGGGGCTTGCATCACTCACCCCAGAATGGAAGTAGTTTGTTCGTTATTTATAAAATTTGCAAATACGGCGCTTAGAAGGTGGCGAGTCCTTCATCGTAACGCTGCTGTTTTGTTTGACTGAAACACGATTCCTTGTAATGTGCCGAACAAAGTGCGTCTCCCGACTGAATCGCATGTTCCACAGTGACATGCCACACTCTCGTGCAGCGCACAAACCGTATTTAGGAAATTTGAACACAAAGACGTTCTCAGTCAAAGTTGCTGTTACTACAGCCTCTACAAACGTAACTGTTCATGTTTGAGAAAGGCCGCTCTCCACGGACTTTCTTCACAACTCATCAGTATCGCACTGGTAAAAACAACGACGGCGGAGACGGTCTTCCACCCATTACGTATAACTCCGATAACGAAAAAATACACATTTTAAGTATTTTTGGTTTGTTTCTTAGCGAAAGGTATACTAATATTAAATCTCTTAATACGTATTAATATTTTTTTTGAGACACAGGGTCATGGTGGAAACTCTTTAACATCCCAAAAAGTAAATTCGTCAGGATCTGTTTAAAAGGTATTTTTACGAGTTTTTGCGTTCCATGCATCTTTAAGTAACTAATTTGAAAGTACTATGAGATGATAAACACTCGTATAGACACTAATGCTTTTCATGACAGGTGTGTACACGGACATCAGAGACATCTGCATGTACCTAAAAATGAAGCAACGGTTATTCCGCGAACATGCAAAATTTTTAATGTAAGGGCACGTGTCAAACATTTTGGGTGTACTCTTTATAGTTGCGTGAGGGCGTGTGCTTCTGCTCGCGCCTACTGCACGAAAGCTTACGCGTGTCTTCGACATCAGCCCGAGAACACAAGTTAGAAACCTTCAAAACATTGCTTATTTGGTTAGACAGAGATCCCGGAGTTAATGGCGTCAGACAGATAGCAATTATGACACTGCTCTAACTACAGTGGCTGCAGTTGCATTTTTCTTGAGAAAAATAAACACGAATAGCCGTCACTAGGTAAACAGCTAAACGTCGCGAAGGTGTAATGAAAATATCCCGACTTTGAAATTGCAACTCAACTTTAATTACAGGTGAAAAGAAAAAACACACTTATGAATTAACATTTAAAGGCTACACCGAGAACCGCTAGTTTAATGAAAAAGACATAATCAACAGCTACCGTCTTTAGAGCTACTAAAAAGCGGCTATTAATTGCGCCCCGTTAAAGAAACAAATTTTTGGTTTAGGCCACTTACCGGTAACCACTCAGATAGACGGCGGTCTCTGAGCTTGGCATTACCGCTAACTCGTCGCTACTGCTCGACACCGTGGTCGGTGATCGAATCGTAAAACGGTCAGTCGTGACAAGCCATCTGGCTTAAATCAATAACGCCGAAAGTGTTAACTGAGGTACCCTAAGCTTTACATTTATAGCGAAACTAAACCAACATTTTATACAGATAGATATAATTTTAGTAAATTTATTTTTTACTTTTACACGATTTATCCTCTTGAACGAATACGATGAAAGTAATATTTTTACATTCGCCACACATACGAAGATAAATCGAGAATGGATAGTCTCGTTCATTCATTTTTCGCAACCAGGGGATTGGTTTAATTCTACTAATGGGTAATATATGGAGACACAGTTATGAACGATGTGAGTATGTAGACGTCTCACAAATATTGATAGCAGTAGTAAACTTGTTATATTAATTGGGGCACAATCAAACCTGTGGATACAAATCATGCGAATTTGACACCGATGGCGGAAAACGCGATTGGCAAAGATTGTTCGGCAGCTGGGGTTAAACCGATGAACTGAGGTGAACGTCATCTCCGCATGTGGGGAACGTCAATCTGCACAGCACCAGGTTACATACAAATCATGCTTGGAGCCTAGCAGGTCGACTGAAAATGTAGTATGCGATAGCATTCTCAAATCTAAATTTGTCTCCGGAAATACTTCAATTCCTGTTTTAAGCATAATATCCCAGCAAATTCTAAAAATTCAACTTGATCTGAAATTTTGCTGCAAAAACAAGACAATGTGTACCAATAGACAATAATCTATATGGCTCAGGCGGCGACATACTGTGTTGGTTTAGAGAAAGAAACATTCTCCTGTGGAAATCTGGGAAAGGAAAACTTTTCGGAAATCTGTTCACAGTTAATACTAGAAGATAAGACATCATCGGTATCAAATAGAACAATTCAACAAATGACAAGGGGGTGACGATTATTCGAATGGTAAACGAATGGCGATGCGGGAGCGACCGATTTCGATACAAATACGACATACAGTCTATTTTAATTTGATTCTTAGTTACACTATCCGTCGTTACAAAATTCTAACTTATTTGTATCTTTGAAAAATGTTAATTGTGATATTAAACATGTAAACACCCGGGTATCGTTCGATAGTTGGGATCTTTCAATAGTAAACAACTTCTAGCTCAAGTTTTCGAAAATACATTGTTTGTATATGTGCGTATGTCTGCTTGTGTGTATTTCCTGCTGTACGTCTGTCCATGAATGTATGTATTTGTGTGCGTGAGTATGTATGATGGCAGCCTGTGTGTAGCGTCTGCCGGTAAATATGAATGTATGCATGCGTGTATTTAAATGTATCCTTTTAATTAGTGATTTTCGTTTGAACTTCTCATGTTCTCTCCATATGTTCCTGTATTATCATAACACGAATCAATGAAATGTAGACACACTGCATGTTTGGTCGTCTTCTACCTGAAGGAAGGCCCAGTCTTTGCAAGGCGAATAAACATGGTTATGCAAATCAAGTTGAGGCGGAACAGTCTTAAAATTCGAGAGCAATTGTTTATTTTATAGATTATGACACAAAAACATCAAAGAATCACAGGATTTCTGTTTCGCTTCAAATAAAGATAAAATACGCAATATGGCTGGATGCAAGATGATTGAACTGCATGCTTGTGTAGAGATGAGCTATGAGCAGAACTATGGTGAGTCTGTGACTGCAATAGTGAAGCGCGATGAAATCTACAGGCTATTGGAACCAAGTATCATCAGAAATTGGAAATTGCGGCCATTTTCCATTATGGAATCTACAAAGCCTATTATTATAATGGAACGTTAACTGGTGACGACAGTGCATCTTTGAAACAGGAATGTTGAATCCGAAGCCATCATGGAAAAAATACTGCAATAGGGTAGTGAATCGTTACCAACTATGGGATTTCGGAAATACGTTTAATTGCTTATAGTAGGCCCAAAAACTATATTTTTTAAAATTCTCGACGATCACAGAATACCATTCTGTTCACGAAAGCAATGCCTATACGATTCCGTTTTTATCTGGAAAACGTGATTTTTGAAAATCCCCGCATGAACGCATATTTTTGTATGGAACCTGAACTCAAATTTTTAAGTAAACTTTTTAGAAAAAACGCCTTCACATAGAGATCTTCTGGGCTGGGTTGCATAAAACTTCACAGTTATCCGCTGGATAAGTTTGATTGTTGGACGACATCAGGTGCATTGCTCAACAATGACAAAGTGGCGCGTGATAATGCGACGTCATTGCTGCTATACAGCGTATAACTTTTATGCAACTGGGCTCTGGAGATTATTTTTCGAGATTCTGTGACAATGAAGGATTGTTTTATAGGTCTACAATTAGTACTTAAAAGTAATAGAAGAAATTCGACGCTTGGTACTGAAAGCGCCATGTTACACCGGCAAAACCACTCCGATAACGTATTAATGGCTTCTTGTACATGTACAAACTATTCAGATAATTGGATGGAAAGGTTGCATTGCATAATGCGGGGTGAATTACGCAAGAGTCCCGTGAAAAAGTAATATTACGCAATACTAAACAAAATCACACGACTGATATACATGTATAAGGGTTTCGTAAGGATGAACCGGAGCATCCTACCACGTCGGATATTTTCGTAGCCTCAAATTTCCCCTCCAAGGTGAACGTTATCTGCGTATGTGCGGATCATGACACCATAAATCACGCTTTTAAAGTCTAGCAGGTCGCAAACGTGGTATGCAACAAAATTTTCAATCCCGGCTTTGTTTGCTTCATATGGTTAGTGCTTGTTTATTTGTTTTTCTTCCACAAGTATCCTGACGACGTTTTCCATTTTAGAGTCCTGCATGACTGGCTGTTATGATTGTAGTTCGCTCATGCGCAGATAGCGTTCAACTCCAAGGGTTAGAGGTGGCACTGAATAGTTAGGTTGTGGCCGCGGCCAATTTGCACTCCCAAAATGTTAAAATCTAGGGCTAGGCCAGGCTTGGGGGCATTTTTAGTTAGGTATTGTGTGTAGACCAAGTGAATGTTTTTTTGTATTGGTGAACTTGCTAGGAATGAAAAAGAAACAGTTTCTCGGCTATAGCTGCACTCTTCTTCAAGATGGTGGCCCCCTGTTGCAGTTGTGCATTGCTGTGTAGCAACTGAGAAATTGGCCGCGATTTCAGGTAGCCCTCAAACAAGTCAGATTTGCAAAAAACTAGTTGGCTGACAGCACTTTCGGACCACATTTTTGGAATCGGTAGGAAATTTGCTTTCGGAATCTAATGTTGGCTTTAGTCGAGCATCGGCAGGAAAGTGGTGATTTTGGGGTGAAAAGTGCCGATTTTGCATTTTTTTTTTGCCCTCATTTTTCTTAGTTCAGCTTGGTTTCCACTGGGAGTGAATGGGTCAAAAAATACAAGAGAGAATAAAGTTTCTGTGCTCATCTGTAGGGCTTGTGATGTGAAATGACTCAAAACATTTCCTTATTTGCATGTAGTTTTTGACAAAGTGAAGAAAGGGTGAAGAGTGCATTGACGTGTGTTCTGACAGGCAAACCCCTGTGAGAACTGTTCTGTGCCTCCAGAACAAGAAAATATCCAAGTTGTGCCGGATGTCTTGGGAGCTTATGCAAGAGTCTACGGTTTCGCCCATGATGTAGGTGGACGGCAGAGTGAGAGTTGCTAAGACCATTGTTTGTCGAAAGATCGCCTGTAGATTAAGAAAAACGTGCAATTGCGTCGTGCCCAGCATATTCAAGATTGAGAACCTATGCTCAGTTTGGAGCGCATTTTAAAATGGCGATGCTGCTTGCAAAATTCCAGTGTTTTGTAAGGTCGGGCAAGTTTTCAAGAAGTCCGCCCAAAGGTCAGTACAGTACTGGTACTACTAATTTGACACAAGGCCAGTCTTTACTTTATTTCAGTTGAAACTTTTTTACCATTACAACCTCAAATTATTTCAACCATCCATCAGCCCTGCATCGACTGACCAGCGAAGCCGACATCCAGCTAACTTCATGAATAATCTGACAGATTCTGTGTCTAAATAATCTCGCAGTATTCACGCACTGGTGACATCAATTTGTTGGCAAGTGTTATTTCACCATTTACTCGCTTTTTACAAAAAAGCGCTTTACTTTTGAGTCCCCATTGCGAGCAAGCAAATATAGGCTTGTTCACTCTACTTAGTTCTATATCACGCGAGCGCGCGCTCACCACGCATGCACAACTCGAAACCGGGGACTCGTGTATTAGACTACCTTAGCAAAATGGCGGCCATTGAAAAGAGGCGAGGTTGAAGTGTTGAATTATTGTGAAAATTTCACTGTTTCCGCCTCATCAGCGAAGACTCTCGTTGCAAGTATTAAGGCTTTGCGTCCTACTGGGAATATAGTCCTACACAAACGGTCGTTCCGGACAAAACAACGTTGGATTTGGGACACTTATTGTTATGAAAGAGCGAGTAGTTCGTGATTACCCGAGACCAGGAGCCCGTTCCAACAAAACTGACTTAGCTAAGGCAAATCTTACATTTCAGTAAATTTTAAAATATTAAGTTAAAGTTGTCTAAAAACCAATTCAAAAAAGAGATTTTAAGTTTTGATTTAAGTGTTTGACTAACTTACCAAATGTGGAAGTTTCAAAGTTTGGAATTTAAGACAAATCTTAAACTTAAGTCAAAAATGAACTTAAGTCAGTTTTTTGGAACAGGCCCCAGGACATACAAGTTGGTTTGTCATGGAGCGGATCATGTTATGCGTCAAGCATGGTCTCCAGCAATATTGAACTGTCAGTTCTTTCCAAGCTTAGAACTTATTTCTCATCTGCACGTGGAAGAAAATGTGACCTTTTTATGGCGTATAAAGAAAAACTAGTCTCTTTATATTGACGCGTTTTGATAACAGCCTTAAAAGCTATGACCCTGAAAATTGTTCTGAGTAACATGGAGTTGGTTACGTGCTTTCAGTCATTCAGTGACGTGTAAGTCGATTTTGCAGATGACATTAATCATGATAAATGCTTACCAAATACGAAAACACGATTATTGCTCAAACGGTCGACCTGGCAAAAAGTCCAAGTATGCGTTTTGTCATCGGAATATGCCGTCGCTGAATCTCATTGGTCTGATTCTGAACTAATTCCTGAAAAATCATCAGCCACTTTTGTCTACATGTACAGTATGCCTGCAGCATATGTACATTTCATGCATAGGCCTACTTGAAGTTATGGTGTCATCCCGCGATACTGCTGTTGTCTTGGCTTCTCGGGGTCGGATGTACATTACGTGTGCCGTTAAATCTGCTGTAAGCTCAATATCTTTCAAATTGCTTACTTCCGATTTAGATTGGGATGGGATGTTCCCGTAAAAAGTATATGGGACGCATTCAGCTACTACAAGATGTCTTCGGTTATACAGCAACCTAAGGGAGAGTGCTTTTTCCGAAAAATTCCCCACAAATGGATGAAATTGGGAAATCCAACTCTACAAAAGTTTCCCTTTTTCAACTGCACAAATCTACTGATACTTCTTAGTACCATCTATATTTGTAAATCTATTGCAAAGTATGTACATATCAACAACGCAATATTTCAATTTGTACTGTTTAGCTTTATGAGTTAAGGCCATACGTGTAAGAATCCATTGGCAAGGATTAATATTATGGAATTGGTCCTCACTCGAAAAGATGATCCTGAATGAAAACTCTACGAAAAGATAAACTTTTACGGAAGATCCTCATCCCAAGCTCATTCCTTAAACGGGGGATTTCATGCGCACATCCAGCTTAAAGATGGGGGGCCTCGAATTTTTGAGAATGTGGACCATTTACTAAAAAAACGGGTTACGTTCAGAGCTAAGTATTGGGCATCCTTTTTAGTGGACTTTTGTCTCGTTTTCTACTTTTTCGGACTTTTTGTTTCTTTGAGGCGGACCTTTTTGCCCACTTCGCCGAATGGGTCTCCTTAGAGCCCCCTCGAGCCCCCCTGGGTGCACGAATGGGTTCAATAGTGAATTCTGGGCTCAGAGAATTCGTTGTTGAACGAAACGAACTAAGTTAGATAACCAGTTTAACCTGACCCGGCTATCCATAAAAAGGCACCATGCATGTCTGCAGACGATAATGAAACTGCTAGTTATTTCCAATACTAAAAATCATTTCTCATCCGAGTAAGGGTTGAGTCGAGACAATTTTTAAGGGCAAGAGGGAGTAGAAATAAAAATTAAAACTTCATTTTTGGCAGAAGCCAGTATTAAAGTGGCATTATGCAAGGATCTCTAAGTAAACCGACGACAGGGTGGAATAGCCAAGACAAAGACGATAGGGTCAAAATTTCCAAAAAAAAACAGACATGGAAATTTGTCCAGAAAAGTGTGCAACAGAGAAGCATTTTTGTAATATATCTTGAGATTAGGTAGATATTTAAGATGGCTCCCGCCTTCTCAAAACTTGGAAATACCGGAGCCTCCTGTAGCGATCGTGTGCCTTGCTCAACAACAACCTATTTTTTAAAAACAGATCTGTTTCTGTTACATATGGCTAAATCAGTAAGGTTGTAGAGCAGCATAAAATTACTCACATATTCTAATCACTAGATGTCCTAACTGTTAGCAGTCGTCAGTCTCGTGCGCATGAAAAGTAACGGAAAATAATCCCGCGAGAACGAAAAGCTGTCTCGCTGTTGCCTATTCGATAACAATGCAGAAAACACAAAACATCCAGTTTTATTAACTTACTGCCGCTAATTAGGTGCGTGTTGTTAACATGGCGCTAATAGCTGAGACATTACAACGAAGCCAATTAACTAAACTGTTAGTCAGTAAGAGCAAAATACTTGCAAAGCACCACCTTTACGTAAAAAGACCCCCTCTGGGAGCCATCATTTATTCACAAATTAAAACTCTAAACGTGTAGTGTACTCGGGTGTTCACATTTTCGTTTTCATCTCCGCGCACTGGCTGATGACATAGGAATTCTACTGGGACTACTGTCAATTTTATTCTAACGACATCAAACATATTAACAAATTAGTGACTTTCATGCTACTAATCTTTAAAAAGTTGCCATTTCCACGCCAATCAGTCTCTGTAAGTAGTCCCTTTTGAAAATGCATTGTTAGGCAAATAAAAAGTCACGCAACGAAAAACACGTTCATTAGGCTGTATCAATGTAACATACCTTTCCTTATCGTTTCGCTAAAAGATCAAAAGGATCTAAAACATTCCCAAAAGTTGCTGTCACGCATAGAGACAGAAAGCAGCAACACACGAGCACTGGCTCTCAATGCAGGCGCAGAACTACTTAACGAAGGCGCAGAATTGCTTATTTAACGCGCTGAATTAGTTATTAGTTATGTCCAATCAAAGACAAGCCTACAGTAATTAGATACCACCGAAAAGAGGCAGCACAGACAAGACATTAAAGTAAATTGAAGTTTTAGGAACACTGAAGTTTGAAACGTATCTGTTCCTCACAAAGTTACTGGTCTTGCATGCATGTGGAAAGTCTTCCACCATTTTGAGATTTGAGACCACGGACGTTATTGAACTACATCAACTGATTAAAAATACGCGTTGAATAAGCAATAGTGCGCGTTGAACAAGCATTTCTGCGCGTTAAACAAGCATTTCTGAGCGTTGAATAAGTGCAGAATCGTTTTCATTTAAGAACGAACCCAATTCTTGAATAACTACTAGTATGCGTTGATTAAGCAAAAGTGGGCGTTCAACAAACACATTTCAACGCTCAGACAAGCACTCGTTTAAGAACCCTTCATAACTTCGAGTTGGGCACGCATAGCGCGGTAGGCAAGCCGATTTTTACATTGGTCCCTATGGACACTCGACAATAAACTGAAGATATTTGAATGACAAAAACAGCACTACTTAGTACACGTACACTTATGTTATCAGTACACAAATCATGCTGTGGAGTTGATTGGGCACAGAACTTTCAGATTACTAAAGACTTAGCTTTCCTCCACCGGAACTGGTCAGTTGATGCTAGGGGTGAATGATGATAGTGTTAACTTGCAATTATTATGAAATTTAGTTTTAGTTGAAATAATTTTAAGACTTGTATTTTCTATGCATCGAACGTAAACTAACAGTATAGATTCTTCGTGAAAACGTGGCCGACCTTGAGAAGTACCGCATTTTACCCACAACATCAGCACATTATAATACGCTCCTAAGTTGAGCACAGGAAGAAAAACGAGTCCTGGACAACCACGAATATGTCGGAAATGGAAGGTATAATTGCAACATTTTGGCAATTCAATATCCCTCCAAAAATATTGGTTACAACAGGTCTTAATCTCCTGTCCACTTGCATGGGAAACCCAAGTGAATTGGTTTTTTGTTTACTCTATGAAACTATATATTCAAGATGGTGGACGAAACCGTGGACTCGAGTATGGTGGCACTGAATAGTTAGGTTGTGGCCGCGGCCAATTTGCACTCCCAAAATGTTAAAATCTAGGGCTAGGCCAGGCTTGGGGGCATTTTTCAGTTAGGTATTTTGTGTAGGCCAAGTGAATGTTTTTTTTTGTATTTGTGAACATGCTGGGAATGAAAAAAGGCCAGTTTCTCGGCTGTAGCTGCACTCTTCTTCAAGATGGTGGCCCCCTGTTGCAGTTTTGCATTGCTGTGAGCAACTGAGAAATTGGCTGCGATTTCAGGTAGCCCTCAAACAAGCCAGATTTGCAAAAAAACTAGTTGGTTGACAGTACTTTTGGACCACATTTTTGGAATTGGTAGGAAATTTGCTTTCGGAATCTAATGTTGGCTTTAGTCGAGCATCGGCAGGAAAGTGGTGATTTTGGGGTGAAAAGTGTCGATTTTGCATTTTTTTGCCCTCATTTTTCTTAGTTCAGCTTGGTTTCCACTGGAAGTGAATGGGTCAAAAATACAAGAGAGAATAAAGTTTCTGTGCTCATCTGTAGGGCTTATGATGTGAAATGACTCAAAACATTCCTTATTTGCATGTAGTATTTGACAAAGTGAAGAAAGGGTGAAGAGTGCATTGACGTGTGTTCTGACAGGCAAACCCCTGTGAGAACTGTTCTGTGCCTCCTATAACAAAGCCATCGTTGTTGCGCACACAGCATTTCCGGCTGTGGCGATTGATTACAGTAAAGCAAAAGTGAGTCATATGGCGGTTCATGTTTTACTTCAATTCGAATCACACGGATTGTTTAATCGATTTCTTTTGGTTACCATTTGCAGTTACACGAGTACACCGGGGGCGAAATCTACTTTGAAGGGCGTTCGTGAGGTTGTGGGGTAACGTTGTTTAATGGGACGGAGTTATGGAAATTGCGGGGTGTTGGATGCATTACGAATATTGCAATTTTCAAGGTCTTTTGATTGGAATGACAACGGCGAGAGTAGATCCTACACATCTCCTGACATGATCACAGACAATTATGTTTTAAGTTGCAACTTCTGTTACTCCGAAATTTACTGAGTATTATATAGGATAACGTACAGCTACGTTTACTGAAAACTATCGATCACATGCTGCAGGCTCCTTGATGAACTGGATTCAACAAGTCTCAGAATATGTTCAGATGTAAGCAAATAGGGTCGTCCCAGATTACACGGCGATGATAACTCTCGTTTGTCGTGGAGATAAAAAAGCACATGACCTAGTTTTCAAAATCAGGCACATTTTCGTGATTCTTATTGATGTTGGGAAGACGAAGAATTTCAGATCCAGCATCCAGTTAATCAAACATTTTCACGTCGGAATTGCAGTCCACAGCGCAGCAGTAATATTTCGTTGGCATTGGAAGGACGAATAGAGTGATGCGACCGAGAAAATTTGTAAAGAATCAGACAACCACAAATAACATGTGAAACTCCAGTGGCACGAAAACAAGGCATTAAATGTGCTTGACGGATGTTTACAGAATTGTGGGTAAATACCGAGAGATTTGGGTGTCGCTGAGTAATGCGAGGAGGCCCTATTACGCTCCTGATAGTATGAACACGTGCAATGAACGCACTGAAGTGACGGGATCAGAGGTGTGAGTGAAATTGCGCTACTGCAAATGATATCCAGATCATAGCTTTAAATCAGCAAGAATCATCATGTCTATTGCAGATGGACGCCTTACAGCAGAAAACAATAACTATGTTGTTTGAAACACGAACGGTTCTGAGCTTAAAAAATGGCCAAGCTGGTGATGGAATCCAAGTCTTCTTATTCTAGGTAAGGGAAGCTAGGTATCATTAAGACTAATTGCCACGGTGTTCCTGGCTGAAGTCGCTGCACTTAAAACTGTCAGGCCATTACGAATGCGAGCAGAGTTAATTATCAAAATACCATTTTTCTGACACGGAAGCTTCAACGAAACCGGGGTTCAACTCCCGCCGTGTATTGTATTAATGAGCCTAACAAGCTTGTGGTCAAGATAACTGCCAGTACACAGGGTCATGTGTCATGTAAGAAATGATGGCAATGGAAATACAGGCAGACTAGCAAAATAGGAGGTACCCGAACAGGCTTTATCCATGTTACGGGTGCTGCAGGTTGAGTGCACGCAACCGAGTAGGTACCCAGTCACCAACGCAAGGCAATCTTTCAACTCATGGGACAATATTACCAAACCAAAATGCTGCCTCCAGTTGTTCCTCGGTTGTGTTCCATATCTGCGCATGTGCGAATTTCAATATTAACAACTACTGTGGGATTTGTTCAACAGGCGGTTAAAAACCATGGCATCAGCCTGGCAGACCTCAACTCGAGCGCGATGCCACTCTCATCCTTAGTCTGCTTCAGCTGTTGTTCTTTTCACTGTTATTTGAGTCTGTTATCAATGCTACGAAAATACCCGTGTTCCGATAATGCGAATGACCAACCGGTACAAATCCAAGACTATTCACTGAAATCCACTCGTATGGCCATAGAACCTGGTGACAGGGACTGCAGTTTTGTCACCAGGTAAGCATTCACGGTTACATGAGTGGAGTACGTTTAGGGGTTCGTATCTGGGGATTTATGTCTCAGTTTTGGTATATCCTGGTTAGGGACTGAAATTTTTGGTAAATGGAGTTTAGAATTGTTTATGGCGGCATTACAAGGTTATTGAGCGACCATTGGTCATGGGAATTGCATAAAGTTACCTCAGAATCATCTTGAACTACTAAGTGTGTTAGGTATCGATTGTTTACGTTTTCAAGGAAAGGGTTGAACCCGTGAAACTCGGCAATTATAACCTACTCAAAGTTAGGCAAGCCAGTCGGCGCCTCTGCGACTCATCCCCAAAAGTCAATTTAGAGAGAAATTAGATCTGAAAATAACGTAAAACAAACATAAGTGCAACGATAACGCGCCTCTAAAGTTGGTCCTGTTGCCAGGGAAAATTCCTTGTAACTGTCATATCGTTTCAGCTTCAAACATTCGTCTAATTAGCGGAGTCTTGAAATAATTAGCCTCATCCTAGCGCTAAGATTATGCCAATCATTTGCCAGTAACCAGAAACATTTGCTTGCCAGGCGCTGATGTTTTCATTTGACGTGATGTCACTCTACATGTATACCATTTAATGATAATTGCTATAGTTGATCTGAAGCTATTAACGTGGCGCTCACCTACTAGGGTTAGTCGCGTGCACAGTGAGTACGGGTATTGAAAAACAAATGACTTTATATTTCAGCAACCTACGTCAAGTGGTAGCGTTTGGTTTGGTCAAAGATACTGTATACCATATTGTCTTTGTCTTGGTAACACCAGAAATTTTTCGAGATGGTGACCG
The DNA here is from genome assembly GCA_002633005.1 of Phoronis australis. NCBI lineage: Eukaryota > Metazoa > Phoronida > Phoronidae > Phoronis > Phoronis australis. The sequence continues at coordinate 250,415 of NMRA01000011.1, read as the reverse complement.
AAACAACTGATCGTAAATCTCCGGTTAGATTTTGTGAAGTTTGGACATTTTAATGAAACAGGCTGCTGGTTCCAAACATCATGTGCCTACCTAGGACCATGCGCCTATATCCAAAGCTGTGCCTATATCTGGAATTAGTCGCATGCGCCTGTACGCAAAGGACCTTAATAAAACTTTGTTTAAAACTTTTCGAATTGTGTTGTTATCAACTCGTTGGTATAGTTTACGTAAGAATTATTCTTCATGGTCAGCAGAAAGTCCTGGATTCGAACCCCGGTCGGGACAGAGAAGTTTTCTGACATTAATCTAAGTCACGTGATGTGATAAATGTATGGCGAGTAAAAAGATTCGAATTTCTTACTTACCTTGGGAATTCTTGCAAATGACTCGGACTCACAAACTACATCTAGACGTAGGCTTACGTTAACATGCATGTACAAAAATTTTCAAAATACACTGGAAAACTTCGAAATTCGACAATGATTCTATGCACAAAATTGCCTTTCATTTGTGGCTACACCTCGCCAAAACATCAAGCAGGTGTTGCTCCATCCACGATGTCGAAATCGCGACAACTTACTGCTTAAGTCCATTGCATAAATAAACAATCGGCGAAAACGCGCAATAAAGTCACACTAAATTCCAACGAAAGTTAGACAAAATGCCATGTTATTACTACATGCACAAAGGTTCGACTTACCGTCAAATATTTCTGACAAGATATTCTTCTAAGTTTGCCACAGACTGACAGTGTCCTGTCGAAGTCTGTCCAGTAAATAGTTACAACATAGTCCAATTTTTCGGTCCAGCTTTCCACTATCTTCAGGGTTTCACTTGTTTTGTTGGGAAGGTTAGACAATGATTCATGTCATGATGATCGTAATTATTTTCTTCAATACTAATATACATTGCCCACCATTGACCTGGTTTACATAAGGTACTGGGTTTATTCATTTTTTGCAAACATCACCACTTTTAAAATATATTAGTCTATTTGCATCAACAACTACTCTAGTCATATTTCCATGGAGTTTCAGTCGGTCATTTGTCCGGCCACCGGTGTTACGACCTGTACATAGGACGCCCTTCTTCGCATGGGAAACTTAAAGCAGGTGTGCCTATACGCGAAACACTTGAGTACGAATTTATCTCAATTGTCAAATTGCGCAAGAAACCTGCAGGAAGAAAGAGCTGCGGATGTGAAAAAAGCAAACTGCAACTAGCGGATGACACAGTAGTGAAAACTGTCCAAAAATCGTCAACCACGCTCTTCCCAGTAGGAACACATTTATCAATTTTCCTAACGACGAGAGATGGACACCTAAAATAGACTGAAACATAAAAAGCGGCAACCAGAACACGTACACTACGTAAAATCCATATGAAAACTAAAATGTGCCATTGCATTATAAAAAGAAACTTATTTGTCCAATTTCATAAAAAATCGTCTAGTAATTCCAAAGACACAGATGAAAGACGGATTAAAAAAATAAAATTGCCACAAGGAGGCATAGCGGTGACGCGGGTTCGTCCAAACGTCATCGTCATCCGTTGCCACCTCGATACAAATACAATAGCCAATTGAAATTTAACAAAGATTCTGCAGAGGGTTTAAGAGACACAGCCACAGACGCAGAGACAATAAGGTGCCACTAGGTGGCACCACAGTATTCGGCGTCATCTAAAAATCATCGTCCCCAGTAAGAACATATAATTATGTCAATTTTCATAATCGTTCTAAGAATGGTTTAGCCGACAGAAAGGTGGACGCCAAAAACAGATCCAAAACAAATTAATGAAAACGGCCACTAGGTGGTGTGCACTAGTACATCAAATCTTACTCAAAACGACAAGATGTCATCGACTCTTTAATAGAAATTTATTTGCCGAATTTCATAAAAATCCGCCCACGAAATCCAGAGATAAAAATACAAAAGAAAAAAAAAAAATGAAAATGCTACTTGGGGGCCTAGCAGTAATGGCCGCATCAGTCAGAAAGTCGAGTTCACCTGTTGTCACCTTCATAGAAACAAACATCTCGCGGAGGGTTTAGGAGATAGAGCCATAGACAAAACAGAACTGCCACTAGGAAGAGCCACTGCAGTCAGCCGTCCTCTTCCCAGTAGGAACACAAACCCCAATTTTCATAATCATCCTTAGAGTGGTTTGGCCTAAAGAGGGGCGGATGGCAATAACCGTACGCGAAGACAGTACAATTGGCCACTAGGTGGCGTAGAATATGTCGAATCCATTCGAAAACGTGATGGCGGTATCATCTTCCTAATTGATACCTATATGCCAAATTTCATGAAAATCAGTTATGGAACCCAGAAGATACACAGGCAAACGTAAAAAAAATAAATGGTCACTAGGGGCAAACCGGTAGTCGGATCCGTCCGAAAAATTGCTCATGCTTTCCCATCCATAAAAGAAACATATCTCCAAAATTTCATGAACATGCTTCAAGGGTTTTGGCGATACAGCAACGGACGCTGGACGGACGGACGGACAGACGGACGAAAAAAGATGGTGGTATACCGTTTCCCACATATTGATATGTGGGCCCATAATAAGACATTATTTTGGATAGAGTTATGTCGCAATGCTCGATCCTCAAAATATACGTATAGGGTCAACATGAAATGGTGAGATACTCCAAAATAACAAACATTCGGTAATGGCCACACTAATTTACATAAAAATCACGCGTGGGACATTTTTCAGCTTTTTAACATCAAAACATCAATTTTGATTTCTCCTATCAAGTTCCCTTCACAAAAATGCAATCTAGAAGTCGATGTCCGGAAGATGCACTCACGGAGGTCTATTTTCAGACTCAAATAATCTATTTTCTAATACATGTATGCCATTTTAACTTAGTTATGAGCTCTTCTTTGACTAATGTCATTTTCTAACGAAACATTTAAAAAACGAGCCATTGAGTTAATGAAAATGAATAGGAACTAATAGTTCTAGAATTTGGGGAGTTACATGAAAATATTACTATTTATTTTCAATAATATTGATTCACCGTGGGATTGTCTCAGTCAATATAAATGCCAAACATTGACTTAAAAATGCAAATAAACCAGCACAAGAAAGGACAATCAGTGTTTTCACAAGTCCACAACTGCGGTGAAAAGTTAAAGAACATAGTGTAGTCCATCTCTAGGAGTATTTCAAACAACCGGGCACTGATCTGTGATGTAAAGTGCATCAATCACACACATCTCTTCTTTGTCACCTTCACTAGCCAAGAAATGTCTTATTGATCGTACCAATCTCTTCAAAACCCCTAATTCATATCGCCAGCATTTTCTTCCCATTATCCAATTATCAACTTTAACCATTTCCACTTTACGTTTCAAATCGACTAAGTTTAGACCAGGACATTTCTTTAATTGATACTTTATCCACAATCCTTTGTAATAGCCAACTCAAATTTTGCTAAGTAGTTTTATCCAGCAGGTAACTCCTTTTCCATCCCGACGTACTGCGGTCTTTGTGAACCTGGCTTGGAACTAACACTACCATCACCACTCTCATCGTCCCCACCCTCATCGCTACCACCACGATTCAAGCAGCCCAGTATCACCTCCATTACACCATCACTATCACCTCCATTACACCATCACTATCACCTCCATTACACCATCACTATCACCACGTCATCCTCCTCACCAAAACCACCACCACCCGAGACCACAAACGCAACCACCACATCACCTACATTACCACGACAACAACCACTAACAAGCATTATGACGTGAGAGCTTAACCACGTCTCACGTGTTAGTTGAAAAATTTCCCATTTTGCCCGTCGCATCAACACACTCGTGTGTGAACTGCTCATTTTGCCGAGACGGGCAGAAATCGTCTATTGCAATTTGAGTTGTCATGGCAAACATTTACTCCTTATTAATCTGCATCGAATGTCATAGCAGGATCATATCATTTTTTTCAAGATTTGCTGATATTTGGACTTTTGGATCAGTAACTTAATATGATTTCACAGGCGCATTTACAAATACGTTAGAAAGCAGTGGGCCCTTGATTGTATGACAATGCGGATTCTGAAGCACTTTGAGTGTTACTGTGAATTCTGGTGCGTTTCAGCATTAGGCGGTACAATAACTTTGAATTATTTAACTTGGGTTTTAATAATAGAGATTTTTGTTGAAATCCGTAAATCTTAACATAATCTCACGTCAGTCAATTTGATCCACACAGTGGCGGATCTAGGATATCACAAGGGGGGGGGCAACATTTTCTCCGGCTGTAAGCATTTGCGCAAACCACGATTGTAGATGCGCACAGCACCGAATGGGGGGAGATCGGGAGGGGGGTTTGCCGCCCTCCCGCCCAGGAAATTTTTCTGTTTTTTCCTCTAAAAATCAAGCATTTTCCTTGATTTCTGATGTATTATCCAAGAAAAAAAGAAAAAGAAAAAGAACACGGAGAACGTGTCACACAGGAAAAATTGCGAATTTCACAGACTCGAACTCACGACCTGGATGATAGGACACGCGTGCTTTACCACTACACCACCACGACTTAACAAACAAGAAACTAACCTACTTGTTTATGGTCCACAGCGTTTGCGCGTGAAATCTACTTCTTTTTGTAATGCTTATTACACGTTTTATATTTTGTG
>NMRA01000011.1:175450-245544 GCA_002633005.1 Phoronis australis | reverse complement strand
CCCTGGGCCCCCCCTAAATCCGCCTATGCCACAAAACTAGTTTCTCACGAAACATTCCGCGTGAACACCTGAAGTAAATTATTTTACTCTTTTAAAATTGAGAGATATACACAAAACGTTCCGAGAGTGGCGTACATGAAGTAATATCCCACGATACACTATTCCGCGTAATAATGTCTCGTGTGATATTACTTCATGTACGCCACTCTCGGTACGTTTTGTATTTGTCCCATATGCTTCGAATTCCTAAGTTTCTATCATTTTTTCCACAGGTTTTTTAAATACTTCACTCAGACTGTTCACGAGGCGGATCGCATCCTATATGTATGTACTTGCGCGTTAGGCTGCAAGTTTTCTCTAGTAAAAGAAACAGTTTTAAATATGACGATTTATTACTTTAAAAGGGATGAAAAAGATGAAAACAAGGGTAAATTTTCATTGAAATTGTAACATCTCCTGAAAATTGTTAAATAACAACTACATTTGATACTGTACTTAACGAGGAATCGGCGCCTGAGTTGCAGACGATAAAATACTTAGCAAGTGAAAACTGAGGCAGAACTGTCATATAATTAACAGTCCTTTTCTAGATGTCACGTTTGAGACGTGATTGTATGTTGAGCGTTATTTACCCTGCTATGATTGTATTACTTTAAACTATTTTCCGAAAGTTTGGTAATCGAACCGGCTAACGACTTCGAATCGATATTGACCTACCATTTGAACTTTCCATATCAGAGGTCAGTGTTGAAGTAGTGCGGGAGGTGAAATGTTATATGGCCGTATTTCCCTCGACAGATTCAACGCGTATGGTATAAAAATTAAGATTAATTATTCTCAGTTATATTGTTATCGATGCAGCGTCAGCAATGTATTTCCGGTATTTTTTCATCAAATGGGCCTCTAACTCCCGCACCTTCAAAACAGCTAACCGGCCCAAAAACACGAACCCTGACTTTTAAAGGCCTGCTATGGTGCAAACATGACTATTTTGATATCTAAAATACAAGTATTAATGAAACATATCAGCATATGGTGCAATAGCATACCCCGGTCACTAATTAAGTAGGCCTTTTACAATACAGCAGCTCCATCACGAACCCCATTTAGCGCCGTAGATCTTGAGTTGGCGCTCGCACCAATCGAAGTCTATGACATCATCGACACAACGAATTTGGCTGTCACGATGTCTTCATTGTATTTGAATCAGCGATGACTGGCCGCTTAATTTAGGGCAAAATACGTGGGGAACCAAGGAACCACATTCCATGTCAATTAATAATCAAATTGATCAAAATCATTACCTTTATTGAATTATCGAGCACACATACTAATACGGGTCCGTATGGGAATCCCCTGGAGGATGACTGGGGTCGCCTAAACGCTCGAAAAAAACAGCTCTTCGTCTGAATTGTTATCAGGCAATTTCACAATGTTTATTATAAAGTGTAGTTTGTTCGATACAAAATTTTTGACGTTAGGAACTTTGCATTCATGTCTTCTTGAAGCCGAAGGTGAGAACGCAGCGCGATTCCGATAAGGGCCGCTGTCGAGTATGTGTCCCGCATTGGATTCGGCTACAATAGGCCGTTTAATTTGGTGCAAAATACTTGGAAAAATTACAACACGTGTTAGCTTGAGCTTTTAGTACAAATCAGTTGTATTCAAATTCATCGACAATTTTATATTAGAAATTTAATTTTCATAATAATTGAAATCCTACAACCCGTAGTAGCCGCCATTTTGAGTATAGACTCGGTCAATCTTGCGCAAAGATTAAAAAGCAAAACAACGTCGTGAGTATCTTAACATTTTAAAACTATGAATCAGTCTTGATTGCATGAAAACATACCGAATTATAAGAATTTGTATTCAATTTAACGTTTAAATTCGATCAAAAACATATTTCGATATGGGCCACCCGTCTCACTAGAATTCCATTACGGGATCGGCCCAAATCGGAATTTTCCGATTTGGGCCGGATTCCCCATACGTCTGGCTGGAACTGTAAGACGAAACGTCGAAGTGCGCACTGCAGATCTTCTAGCCAGTCAGCTAGCTGTTAGAAGACTATAACCCAAAATACAACTAAGTACCGCTGTGTATTGAGCTTCGTTAGACCACGAAATTTCTTGCAGCCCGCGGGGTATGAGTTCGGTTTGTCACCTCGTCGTGAAACTTACATCGCAGAGCCAACGACCGCCAGGCCTGCATGCAAAATGTGGGAGTCAATTCCGACACTCACCTTCCCGTTGGCAGCCTTATAAGTGAAAAACAATGTAATAAACGTCATTTTCTAGCGTAATTCTCTGCCTTTTGAGTTTTGTAACGAAGAAAGTCTGTCGTCGTTTTGAAAACTGAGCGCTCGTGACGCGCACATGACATTTCCTCAAATTTTGCGTCATCTCTTGGGAGATGATGACAGCTTCGTAGCAGCAAAGTTTGTTTTAAAATTCAGTTTGCAAGTCTTAAAATGCTAAAAACTTGTAACGAAACGAAACCATTTCCAATAATTTGTTGTGACATGTACGCAACCACGTGACAGAAAAGAACGTTAATTAAAGAATACACACTGGGGAAAAGAAACTGGTCTAGGTCAGGTGACGCAATCGCCGAACGCCGACCCAAAAGAGCTCACTACAGTTCTAGTACTAGATGAACAGTAGAATGTCAAATTTTCCAACACCAACAAACAATTTAATTTACTCAAAGAAGAGCGGTGTACCTTTTAATGACAATACTTTTATGTCAGATTTCATTTGGTCATTTCTACCCACATCGGCGCAAAGCTGTAGATTTTGTATACAGTTTTTCACCAAGTCTAGAACATATTTTGCCGTTTGGTAATTTTGTCTCCAATCCTTGTGGATTCGAATCTATTCCAAGCACAGCACTTGATGGGATCGGCGGGGAAGATGCACAGATGTATGCCAAGACCGCTTACATTGCTGCACTCGTACACAACGTAGTATTTTAGCACAGAGACCGATAACTAACCTACGTCAAAGAAATGACACTCATTTGTTATGTGGTGAGGATTGGGAGAAATTTCGTTGGCACGATGATATCACATGTACGCAGATTGGTTGAGATATTTTTGTGGTCCTCGAAGGGGCTACGAATTATGGGCGGTGTAATTTAAGTCGCAGTGAATTACTTTCTGCGGTATGCAAGAAACGAAAACAATATTTTATTAAAGATATTTGTGTTTCTGGTGTCAAAAGGGTCGCTGGATACCCTGAGAACGGACATGAAACCGGACAATTTTTCAAATTTTATTAGACTGTTGTCTGTAGCATCAAACTTTGACATAATGCATCTTTAAGTACAAATTCGGATAGTACACAAATTTCGACCAGTGGAGCATGTGAGGAAAACTAAATGTTCCAATTTTGCATAATTTTTGTCCCAATCTGGTTGGACAATTGCCGCCCTGCCACTCGCTTAGCATTGTAAGAATACCAACTTGAAGCTCTTTGGCTGTCTCCTCCAACACATTCGTTTTGCTTTCAAAAACAGCGGAATTTCGAACTAAAAATCTAGTACCCTGTGTTATTGCATCTCGTGGCACTAGGGCATGAAATTAAAATCCTCAAACTTGTCCTCTCTATGTCATTTTGATGTATACGCACTCTTAATAATTAAATTATACATTCCGTTAATTTTGGACATTTTGCTCCTATAGGAAGGTTTTGTCATGTTTGAAAGAAGTGTGTAGCACGCGTGAAATGATTGTTTTCATCATTTTAATAACAGATACGAAGAAATTAATTCCACATCTGTTTTGAAATATCAATTGCTGCAAATGTAGTAAATTGAAAATTGAAAGCACCTGGAAATTGTGTTAATTAATATTTGTATAAAAACTTACTAAATTAATGGCAGTCACGTCTGCTTCATTTGAGATACAAAAATGTTTAATTTAACATTGAATTTAAGTTAAAAACTTGGTTTTCCTTGTTTCACTATAACCTTCATTTCTGTGGAAATTTTCTGAAGAACATCCAAGCCCACCTCCAAAAATCTAAAAAAACACTCTGTATTACGTTTTATAACAGACATGGCACATGGTAACAAATATGACCATCTGTTGTATAGAATAGTTTTACGTATAAAAGTAAAGATTTTGCTTCTTATGTCTGAATTTGTAAAATAAAAGGTTTGTGTGATTTTAGATAAATAACAGCGATTAAACCATTGTTGCTGTGTTCTGTTGGCGTCATTAATTAACTTTGTTGACCATTAGTGTGCCTGATACATGTACGTTTGAAGGGCAAACATTTGCTCCACATACGTTTGCATCACAAAAGTTTGTCCAAATTAAAACAAACTTTATTTCTTCTTCATTCAAATGGCTTACCGTACAATTTAAGGATGCCTTACTTCCAACTAATGATAGCTGTAGGGAAATTGCGGAAACTGGTGAACATTTAGAACTTAATTTCAACACAATGTCGCATAATTAGTTGTAAATCTCAACACAATGACGCATAATTAGTTGTAAATCTCCAAAATAAATGAAATAATGCCAACTCCCATTTATAGCTTAAATTCGCTTAATCTGCTCAGCTCACCCTAACGTGTGTGGTATTAACAACCTAAGCTGATCAGTGCTACGAATTTTAATATGAACAACTATTAAGAATGTTAGCCATGACGCTTCCATTCACGTCTACAAAATTGAAATATTGAAAGTGATCCTCTGTCACTGAAACAGAATACAACCTGCTCACCAGGTATTTTAGGGTTTGTTCGTCAACATTATTAATTTCTGTTGATAAGGAAACATTTTCTTTTAGTTTAAAATTTCAAAAAAAAACAAACAAACGATCTGTCATTTGCTCGCTACTTTGTCGATTGCTCTCACACAAGGCGAAGCATGTCTCCTTATTTCGTACGGCAAGACATAGACGTAGTACAATTCCCATCAATGTAAAATGTAACCTTTGACCTCAAGCAACTTCAAACAACTGACTGTGAGTCCATGCGCAAAATGATCATAACTGGAAGGGAGATTAGAAACTCTGTGGTAACCACAGAGCTTTGCCTTCGCGCATATTTCAAAAGTCGTGGATTTTGTGAACTTTTCTGGCAATTTCCTCGCAGGGAAAAGTGAATTACTCTGTATTAGACGCTGCGAGAAGGTAATTTAGTCAGGAATTGTTTAAAAGCTTTTTCGGTCGAGCTTTCACGTCCCATGCCTCTTTAAGCTTACCAAAACGATGTCTACTTTACCGCACATGTGTAAAACTAAAAACTGTTCATAACTTAAACACCCACACCATCAGCAAAATCAGCAAAATTTTTTTCTTTCGAAATGTCAATCACAAAAGCGAAAAACTTTTGATCGGCTTTATTTAAAGCACAGTTTGGTATTAAGTTCCTCAGAAATTAAAACGTATATTCAAGCATCCTTGTTTCTTCCATTCAAATGAGCCATTGGCTGCATGTGTAAAATAACGAGCAAATGTGAAGGAGACCACTCCGGCTCCTACCACAAAATGGTTGCCGATAAAAAGAGAACTGATTTTCAGTATTAGCTAGTGACAGGACGGCGACGCATCGGCAGATGTTCTCGCTCCGTGATTTTCTGACCAGCAGTCATCGAAATCGTACACCCCTCCACTTTTAATAACAACAGAATTTTGTTCAAGACACTTTTTGGCAAGTTCATTAAGAATGCGAACGTAATCCGACGTTTTCTCAGCCCTGTTGGCGGGTGCCAGAACAAGAACTAAACGAGATAGCAAGATCCGTTCCAAGTTCCCATGGGTTTAGCGTCTGGAACCATGTTTTCAGTGCAATTTCTCTGGCTCCATTCTCCTGAAATCTGGAACCTGGACCGTCGAGCATGGTTGCAGGTTTCAGTGTTCTAACTCTTAATCTGCGACATTGCAACATGAAACCCACGACCTAAAGCGCACATTACAGGTCTCATTCAAGCTCGAAACACTCGTATAGATGTCCATTTCAATAAGCGAATAGCAGTAAATCATGATGTGACGTCATTGGTGATTTTCGCTCGAAAAAACGTGGTAAACGATTTGGTTTTTAACAAGACTACCATTCTGAACGTAATGGAGNGTAATGGAGGGGGGGGGGGGCAATCATTGAGGGGATAATAGTGCCTCACCACCACTGACTAATTTCTGACGGCACTATCAACAGTGTCAACAATGAAATTGTGAACTTGGGGCGTCAACCAGCGTCCATGTTAAATTGCGACTGAGAGAATTAGACTAGTTGAACGTGGAACAATGCCCGAGGTTAAAAAAACAGGGAAATAACTTTCAACGACATATTTCCAGGTTCGAAATTCATTGGAACTTGGAAATGAAAAAAAACACGGATGCATGATGCCACCTGACGTTTACGAGCCGACAAGCGTCCCCGTAATGCATTTGAAAAACGACTGCAGTTAGGTTGGCGAACTACCCCAAACTTATGTGTGATGTCAACGGATGTTTCCAAGACTACAACTCTTCCAAGATGCAATGAAAATGTCAACAGCGCAGTAGATGAAATTCCCGGAATTAGCGTCCCCATCAATTCTTATTCTGTTTCAGTTGAAATGACAGATAGTCCACGACGACAAACACATGTTTTTGATTCAGCTACCTGGTTGGCGGAAACGGATATTCATTGACTCACAAAATATCAATGACGTGTTTTTATATAAAAATTGTCTGTGGACATATTTGCAAAAAGAACTACTTTTAAGTTAACTGTTACACAACAAACACATTTTCAGCAGCAGTGATTGCGAAACAAATAACAAACTGAGCCACAACACCACGTTTCTTACAATATCTTTTTTAACACTCCGGCTTGTCTGCTCACTCAGCTTGTCCGGAACCTGCTTTCCAGGTTGTTACAGCCCAGTTGGCTGTTTGGTGTACCCACTTGGTACTTGTTATTGAATTTGCCGTTTTGCTCGACCCAGTTGTAAGGCAATCGGCCGATACCCATTTGGTACTATGCTAACTTGTGCCACTTAGTATTCGATACTCAGTTACACTTTGGGTACCGGAAATGTGTGTGTTATCTCTTGTAATTAAGGAACCCATCTGGTTCCTTCTGTGAAATATTTATTTGTAGAGCTGTGACCCTGAAATTCCCAATACAACTAAAATGTATGTTATACTTGTTGTTTTATTTGTACCCAATAAATAACAATAAGTGTCCAGACTATAGCAGAATACATGCATGGTTGCGGTGACTGTTTTCTATAAAAATCTCAATTTACGGAAACGAATTCAGGATCGAAAATTTGTTTCGGATTACACATACATGCAACATAAAATGCATATTTTTTTCTGACGCGCTCATGTATATCGCAGCAAAAATACATGAATTTCATCATGTCAGGATTAATATGTACCGCAGCATCTACATGTGCACGTACATGTACGTGGTGATAATCTTAGAAATGTTCACGTTTGCACTAGGAGCTAGGTGAGATGGACACGATCTCACAGGTTTTTGTTTGCGCAACAGTCGAGGCAGGTTCTGCAATGACTGTAAATCGTTGTCGGCGGATTGGCAATTCCACGCGGGTGTACACATCTGTATAGAAATTAAAAACACAGCAACAGCTTAATTAACTGCAGATCAACGATGACGTTTGCTAGAAAAAAACATCATCACCAGCTAAAGGCAACGCTGAAGTTATGCAATAGCCCGTCAGCATTTACTTGTCAAATGAACGAATCTTTACAAAATCTACCCGCCTGTTGAAAGGTAAGTTTTGATTGAGGCCAGTTTTCTACGAGTCTCATAATCGGATCACGTATCACTCCTGGCCATGGAAAGCACTGACAGACCGTTATTACTTAGAACCAGGCTAGATGCTTTAACTACCCAACTTAACGAGTTGAGGCCAATTTTACGACAGCTGTAAGTTGTCCAAATCAAAAGTTAGAGCAACACCATACGACACCCATCATGTATAATTTATAACACATTTCAACGTATTCTTCCAAAATCATTGCTAAAACTAATCGAATATCTACAAAAATCAAATAATATACAACAGCTTTCAATTATTATTGATACGATGACTGTCACACGGTGCGGTTTCAATTTGTTACCGCTTAGCCACGGCCGATTTGATCGAACGCGTAAGCCATCTTGATAACGTATACTTTTGTACCACTCCCGCACATCAGAAAACAAGTTTAGCTTCCACGCCACAGTCTTTATCGTACATATATTCTCACTGTTAAATTGCGAAACGTACCCGGACAATCAAGACTTCCCAAAACGCACGACTTAAAACGAATGGGTTGCCTGCACGCGGCATTTTATGATGCAGATGTTTGACGTCATAACTTTTAGCTTTACAAGGATTTTCATTAATTTAGCGATGCACATTGCACATGGTACGATAGTTACTAAATGTTCAACAAACAGACAAGCAGGCACAAAGACAATTACAGAAAACCAGACAGACAGACAGATTGACAGACTGACAAACAGACGAACACGATAGACAGGTAGTTAGATAGATTTGTAGAAAATAGATACAGTGTAGATAGATTCAGACAGAGTTGTAGAATGGATGTTACATATGAGACAGAGTTTCAATTCAATCAACACGTTCACTACAAAATCGAAAACTTTGCCGTTGACATTGACATATTAAAACAATCAAACTTCATGATTTATAATTGAAGCAACCTTTTAATAACCTGTTTAACCATGCTTTTTACAGAACTTCAGTAATGCCTTAATCCTATCATTTTCAGTTTTTAGACGATCCTGGATTTTCCAAAAATGAATCAAATTGAAATTAACTTTTTCTCCAAAGCTTGCTCTGCGGCACATTGATATTGATCTATTACATTTAGTCTATTTAACTCACTCATCGTGTCAATTGAAGGTTTATTGGCACATGAAATCCGTGGGTCAATGAGCAAAGTGGAAGTGGTAATTAACGTTGATTTTATACAAATTGGTTCCACCACCTGCTGTTACGTAATAAAGTACAACCCAGCTGTACCGAAAATAATATTTAGCTATAACTTCTGTTGCTACGTCAGAAAGTGTATCGTGAGGTTCGAGGTGGACAGCGCCACCGAATGCGTTAGTAACATTTGTCGATTACCAGAAGACTCCGTAAGAAGTTTCTAAGTTTTGGTCAAACTTATGAGGGTTGACGAGGGTAACAGAGTATCATTTAATTTCAATGTTGTGATTAAGCCAAAGGTGGTCAGGCTGTAACCGAGTGTACCATTTTAACATACACCTCAATACAACGTCTTTAAGTTAGCTATCCAGCTGAACATTTGGACTATCAATACATGGTATCTAATAATCTCGACCTGGCTTGGCTATATTCAGCCTTATTGACACGGTTCCATAGACACGTAACCTGTCCGTGAAAATAAGTCTTTACAGGGGAGAGTTCAATAACGCTAGGACCTCGCTAAAAAGCAAGCGAATACACGATATATTGCCGCGTATTTCAAATGAAAGCAGGTCACTTTGGCTAGATTTTTCTCTTCACAAGACAGCTACTGAGCTCTACCAAGGGTCTACAGTCTGCTCCTCGAAAGCACAAATTAAAGGAGAATGTCACCAAAAACAACGCGCTTTGCATCAATTTAGATCGAGTAGTTCAACTCCATAACAGCAGTTCAGTTCTTTTACCTGACACCAGACGGCAGAAGGAGGTGCTGAAATTAACCAATGACGTCACAGGTTCAAACAGTCTACTCAGCAGTTCACAAGACGATTACTGGTGTCAGCTTATCGCTTAAATTCATCGTTTTACACCAATAAATCATCGAAATTCGTTGTAAAATACATTGAGTTTTTAAACAAATGAGTTGTTTTATTTCGCTGTTACGGATTCACAGAAATTTTTAGTGTACGGTAGCACAAAAAGCTCGGTAGACCAACTTAGTCGGTCACGGGAAGTTTGGAGTCTATTCGGTGGTGAATTAGAATTGTTCTTCCGTGAAATTCAGACACAAGAGCATAACCGTGTGTTAGACTTGCGAATTTTTCTGTTCTAAACACAAAACGCTCGTTATACCCAGTGGTTCGGAACCCGATCAGGCCCGTCGCGGTCGGACTGGTGGCATTGTGAACACAAACCAGCAGGGGTTAGTCGGCTACAAAAATTGAAAACTAAACTTCCAGTCACGAAAAAACTAGACTAGTGAACCATTTGGTGAATTCGCCGCGAAATTGCAAATCTACTTACTCGTCGGGAGCTGCGAAGCCAAGTTCCCCTTCCACAAAATAGTACAAGGAAAGATGTACACTAACAATGATTTGGATAATGTATATACAACCAAATAAAGATTCCTCTAACATGTGACCATATAGCATATAAAATCGAGTTAAACTTTCACAACAGATTTGTGTCAGCAAATATTCAATTAGCATGCGCTCACAAGGTGGTCAATATTAGTTTCATTGCATCTGAAGCCCGTAACGCAGTATGATTTATTCATTGTCCATGTCTCAAAATATTTGCACTCACGAACACTCTTAAGGCATTACAAATTGTACCTACTGGGGCAGACTTTTGACGTTTCAGTTTTATGTAAACATTAGTAGAGATGGAAATAACTCATTTTGAAACAGACACAGATATATTTAACGGCCTCATACTTAATATTAAAAGCGTACGTTTAGTTCTTTACTGCCGAGAACCATTTCTGAAGCATTTCAGGTTCTCGAGGAAATCGAAAAAACCATATACTCGCTTTTTGCATCTCCGTGGTTCGCACAAGCGGGAACGATACGTCACACCATAGCGGCACACATTCAGCTGAAGAACCACCGACGTCGCTGCGTCGTGTACTCACCTTCCTCACAGGTTAACGCGACACCTTCCGGCGAGGTGAGATCGACTGTATACGAGGTGATGTGATATAGACCGATTAAGACGGTAACAAAAACTAATTAAACCGGGTGGCATTCTCCTTTAACGTTATACAAACATAGGAGGCGCCATAGATTCCTCACAGCAAACCGAAATGTGTTTGAATGAGCGGTGCAATTCCGGACCCCTTGTAACCTCTCCCACAAAATCTAAACGCATTATTTTTGTCGAATTTAGCAAGGTAACCTACATTTATCTACCACTAATTCACTATAGCAATCTATCGCTTTCTTCAACTATAACGGATGTCGGCCAGCTTCTGAAATATTCAGTTACAGGTTTACCACACGTTTAGAAGAGATAAACCTTAACCAGACCAAGAAATGTCAAGTTTTATCTTCAAAAGATCAACTTTGTAGAAGTGCACAAGTAGTGTAACTGGTTTGATTTTATTTAGATGTGTCTGCTGACAACTCAGCCTATGGCCCTTTAAACAGGCTATGAAGTGAACTGAAACAGCATTCAGCTGGGCGAACTATTTTCTCCAGTGGTCAATGAACTAAGAGCACACTGACTGCGAAACAAGAAAGGTGCATACTATCTGGCTGTGATTAGAATACATATGTTCAACGAGGCGAAACTCGGAAAAAAGACCGACAGAACCCTCTCGCACTAGAGCAAGAAAAATCGATTACGTGGTTGTAAACTGTTGCTGGCTTCAGGCTACGGCTGCTCTTGTGCACTGCGTGGTGCCAATGCTTTGATTGCAATCAGTGAGTTGAACAGAAAAATCGGTTTACGAACATCAAAACAATGTATTTTCAACTTGACTGACTACTCGCTACTTGAATCACTTGCGGTCACACAGCATCAATAAGTAAGTTACCTCTGGCGATAGAACTCGTTCAAATGGACATTTTCTCCACTCGTATCGTGTCACTAAGGGATACGAATTTGCTAACTTCCTGAAGGTGATCGAGCGCACTCATGTCAGATAACTTGGAATCAAAGACAGTCTACATGTCTAAAGAACAAACACGTGAACAATACCGGTTTATATCAGCCTGCGTTCCGCGCTTCCTATCCGATATCCGTCAACACCATTATACCGTAAGCCCTAAGCAAATACACGATTACCTGAGGTGCGTGCGTGTTCTGTAGCTTGCAATCAAATGGTTCGTCTGAAGAATTGTTTTTTTTTCCTCGAAGCAAAACACATATTTCGACTTGGGCCTACTTCAAACTATTCGCGTTTAGATAGCGCAGTGTTCGTCTTGGGGTAATCGGAAGTGTTCCGTGAAAGGGCGAAAGAAAAGAATATCCGGTTACCATTTTCGCCCGCATTTGTAGTTTCGTGTTTTTAAATTTAAAGTATCAAGTTCTGTTCAGTAGTATTTCCATTTCCAAACTAGATATAGTCATCGAAACAAGTTTGCATAAGATAAAACGATAATACACACCTTTGCAAATCTACTCGTGGAAGCTTCTGTGTGACCAGAGATGTTTCTTCTATCTGTTGCCTCACTCAAGCAGTTGGTTGTTATATTTAGTATCGCATAATCGTCTACGCATCGCAGATCCTTTCACTAGACTTGATCAGCACTTTGCGTCTTTTAACAGAATTAAACCCTAATCGTCACGTGACGTAAACGTCATCGACGTGTTTCGTGGCCGACGAAAAATCACTTAGCGTGGAATTAACTAAGCCCGAGCAAAACCTGAAATGAACAAGAAACTGGAACGTGGGGTTTTGAGTTAAATCTGTTAAAAAACAGTCACGTGCGCACTCAGCTCTATATGAATTACATAAACGCATAAACCTTCGCTTAAAATTTATCGATTTTAGATTTCCCCACATTGTTCATGGTGAGCATGTCGCTTGTTTTAATTGGTGTTGACTTTTAGTTTACTTTCCATAAGCATCCATTTAGACCAAAGCGTATCAACTTTTATAGTGCCATGAACCGACCCTGCGGTCATGTTAATTACCAGCGCCTCAGGAAAGAAGTATGCAGTTCACTACAACACTTGGCAGAATAGTTGGGTACCATGCGTACCAGCAGTTTAGAATGTATAATTTGGGGTCGTGTGACTATAATTGGCATCCGCAATTACGTTTTATTCAGACGAAGCCTATCTGGCTATGATCTGGCATCAGCTTGAATACTTCCACAACCCGGTATTATTGCTCAGTTATCGTTCTAATATTTGACGTACGCTTGTAGTTTCTGGAAAATATTTTATCGAAACGATTCAACGTTTCGTTGGAAACGATTCAACTCTTCGTTGTCAGTTATTACATCTAAATGTACAGTAGATGCGCTAGCATGGCCAACTACTTCTCTTGCGTTGCGAGAGAGGGGATTTTTTGTTACCTTGGCAATGCAAATAACGAAAAGCAACAAATTGCATAATCGTGGTGTTTGTTGTATTCCTTAGATCAGGGGCGGATCCAGGATTTTGAGGAGGGAGGAGAATTAGCTGGGATTTTACCCGTCAGACATTAGCACCCCGAACTGTCAAATGTAATCTGGGAGAATTTTAGGGGGCTTTCCCCTTGGCCCTCTCTAAACCGCCACTGTAGATCGCGTGTACATAGATGTTGGTGAAGGTTATCACCTAACACAACGCAAGTTGTGAAATAATACAGCATTGTGCCTACATTTTCCATGCGTTTTTAAATTGTCGACAGCAGATTTCTAAAGTTGCACAAACCAATTAAGGCAGGTGGATACACAAAAAAATTAATTTTGCCTGTTTTTGTTTACATTTTTATGTCATCCTAATCTTTAATTCTTGATGCGCACTATAGTGAAGAAAAATAAAATTATTCTGAAAATCCAAAGTTGTTATTTTAATAATATTTGACCAAGCTTCAGTAAGTCGTATGACATTTCTGCTCACCAGCCCAATGACTGACAAGTGGGGCGGAGCTTATACAAGGACACTAGCTCTAATCTAATCCTGTCAACAAACATTGCGTAACCAGGCAATCGAGACTGCTGTACCAGCTGATATAGATGTTGTAGCGAAACCAAGAATAAAATAATTATATTTTTGATCATGTGAAAGTTGGTGGTGAACTGGTGAACTACTGTTCCGAGCCTGAGCCTGTTCGTCCATCTGCAAAAAAATTCAGTAGAGAACGTCGTCCTACCGAAGCCATCGCTGCACTCAGCTTGATGAGTCAGTGCAGAAATTGTGTGAAGACACGCCGCGCGCGCGCGAGACATGGACAACTACATGCCCTCAGAGTACAGTTTTTGGAGATAAACCGTGCTTCTGTGCTAGGAACGCGCCGTGGACAAACTAGGCTGCCAAACTCAGTGGATTTTTGAACTTGCCGCCGGCCGTAACTCAAAGTCAATTAGGGAAATGACCCAGTGTTAAGCATAACAAATTTGTTCTAGTGCGTAGATTCAAACGTATCCCTGAGTTAAAGCTCATGCATATTATACGATTTTAGTGGAAAGCAAGATAAGAAACTTTGGTAATTTGAGAATCTCACCCAAACGACGCTGTTTACACAGAAAGTGCTATTTTCTTATCCCAACGTCTATTCGGTCAATATGTTGGCGGTACAGGCACGTGAAAATGTTTAACCATTACTATGAAAGTAGTTCTTTATCCTCGTCGCCAATGTTGTTATGTAGACAGTAACGCGGCGATTTGATATGGCACTTATATTGGTTGATGAAGAGACGGTAACTACATATAATAGTGGAATACTAACAAATAGGTCTATGTAAAATAGTTTGAGAGTCTTTTACCACACTGAGTGGAGAGTTCAGATGAGTCGCATAAACAATCAACACATGGTTTTAATGATGTGTGGTCGGCACACCAGAACAGCACATAATACATCAACGCTAAGCTCCGCCCACGTGACAGCCATATTTGTTTTGGTTGTCTGTTGAGCTTCACAAGTTCGCAAAAATGATTAAAATTACGCTGTAAACAAACAGGTATGTCACATTTTCTAAACATAAAGTAAATATCAGCTTTATTTCTAGTACATCAACAAAAAATGGAACATAATGAC
Organism: Phoronis australis; assembly: GCA_002633005.1. Taxonomy (NCBI): domain Eukaryota; kingdom Metazoa; phylum Phoronida; family Phoronidae; genus Phoronis; species Phoronis australis. The sequence continues at coordinate 230,665 of NMRA01000011.1, read as the reverse complement.
GGCGCATTCTGAACCAATGTTGACCTCTAACTGGCAATCAATACCCACTAAACTTCAAAGCCGTTTTTCTCGGCTCGTGATTTCAGAGTAGTGACAAGATTGTCCGGCCTATTTTTCCGCAACACGTGGGTCAATTTTTTCGAAATTTGCAAATTTAAAATCCTCTAGGACTGAAATAAAATCGCCTGCCAGGATTTTTTGCTACATGGACCAGATTTTTAAATTAGTTATTAGACGGAAAGTGGCCAAATGACAGAAGGTGGCGTACTTGCCACAATTCACACCCAAAAATGCCACAAATCACAATGATTTTGCACATATATTTGGTATGGATAATAGAATGTTGCGTAAGGAAAGAGTTGATGATAATCCCTGTGCGTTTTGAAAAAAATCGAGGTAAAATTGGAATTTTTGGAATATTAAAAAATACGATATTTAAAAAAAACAAAGAACAATAAAAACGTTTTTTCCGGTTTTTTTCACTTTCAGTAACTAGTCAAAACCCCTTTATACTTATTGTAGATAGGAGCCTGGAGATTTGACCAGTGTATACACCTCCCTTAAATCGTTTAATTAGATCAGAATGTGCAACGCACTGACTACGTAAAATGTAGATGTGAGAAAATGAAAAACACAATTCAAGTATTAATGCCAAATGAGATTACATGTTTTGTCGTGATAATTAGTAATAATAAATCACCAAAAACTAAATAATAGAAATTTGCACAGTTTTATGTAAATGTGATAAACTACGACAGGCATGAATGTTGGTCAGAGGATGGAATTTGAGAGGGTACACTCAACAGGAAGGGATCTAGGCGCCCACATTCATGTGAGATTGTTTGACGCTCATTACTTTTGCACCAGTTTGTTTGACGCTCAATACATTGGTATTCAGGGGTTCTTTGAAGTTATTTTGAGTAAAAAAAAACAAAAAATACAAGAAGAAAACAACTGATTGGCGTATGCCCTAGGCTGTGTTCTGTGCACCTAAAACACTCGCGAAAAAAGCTATGCTTTATACCTGCTTCAGTTGTAATGTGGTAATTAATGTATGTCGTAAAATCTTGCGGAACTGCGCTTCACAAGATTCTTCGGTAAACCCGAGACGTTCGCCATGCATTAGTGGCGAGAAATCTTTGCTGAAGGAAAGGCCAATCAATTCAGTGGTCGCAATTTTCTTGTAACTTACGTTAGAGAGGTCTCGAGCATTTATGCGGAACACTCGCCTTTCATTCCCATGATTTTGCGTAGCCTCTCTTTACTGACAAGAAACTTTGGTTTACGGTTACTCTGCTCTACACGGATCTGTAAGCCCCGAATAGAAGAATGGGACGGGATTGTACAAAATCTCATTGATAGTGACATCTTTTAGGGGACTTTTCCGGAATCTACAGGACAAGAACATTTGAACGCGACTGATAGTATTTGTNCGATTTTAGTGGAAAGCAAGATAAGAAACTTTGGTAATTTGAGAATCTCACCCAAACGACGCTATTTACACAGAAAGTGCTATTTTCTTATCCCAACGTCTATTCGGTCAATATGTTGGCGGTACAGGCACGTGAAAATGTTTAACCATTACGATAAAAGTAGTTCTTTATCCTCGTCGCCAATGTTGTTATGTAGACAGTAACGCGGCGATTTGATATGGCACATATACTGGTTGATGAAGAGACGATAACTACATATAATAGTGGAATTCTAACAAATAGGTCTATGTAAAATAGTTTGAGAGTCTTTTACCACACTGAGTGGAGAGTTCAGATGAGTCGCATAAACAATCAACACATGGTTTTAATGATGTGTGGTCGGCACACCAGAACAGCACACAATACATCAACGCTAAGCTCCGCCCACGTGACAGCCATACATGTATTTGTTTTGGTCGTCTGTTGAGCGTCACAAGTTCGCAAAAATGATTAAAATTACGCTGTAAACAAACAGGTATGTCACATTTTCTAAACATAAAGTAAATATCAGCTTTATTTCTAGTACATCAACAAAAAATGGAACACAATGACGGCACATTCTGAGCCAATGTTGACCTCTAACTGGCAATCAATACCCACTAAACTTCAAAGCCGTTTTTCTCGGCTCGTGATTTCAGAGTAGTGACAAGATTGTCCGGCCTATTTTTCCGCAACACGTGGGTCAATTTTTATGAAATTTGCAAATTTAAAATCCTCTAGGACTGAAGTAAAATCGCCTGCCAGGATTTTTTGCTACATGGACCAGATTTTTAAATTAGTTATTAGACGGAAAGTGGCCAAATGACAGAAGGAAGCGTACTTGCCACAATTCACACCCAAAAATGCCACAAATCATAATGATTTTGCACATATATTTGGTATGGATAATAGAATGTTGCGTAAGCAAAGAGTTGATGATAATCCCTGTGCGTTTTGAAAAAAATCGAGGTAAAATTGGATTTTTTGGAAAATTAAAAAATACGATATTTAAAAAAACAAAGAACAATAAAAACGTTTTTTCCGTTTTTTTCCCTTTGAGTAACTAGTTAAAACCCCTTTATACTTATTGTAGATAGGAGCCTGAAGATTTGACCAGTGTATACACCTCCCTTAAATCGTTTAATTAGATCAGAATGTGCAACGCACTGACTACGTAAAATGTAGATGTGAGAAAATGAAAAACACAATTCAAGTATTAATGCCACATGAGATTACATGTTTTGTCGTGATAATTAGTAATAATAAATCCCCAAAAACTAAATAATAGAAATTTGCACAGTTTTATGTAAATGTGATAAACTACGACAGGCATGAATGTTAAGTTGGTCAGAGGATGGAATTTGAGAGGGTACACTCAACAGGAAGGGATCTAGGCTTCCACATTCATGTGAGATTGTTTGACGCTCATTACTTTTGCACCAGTTTGTTTGACGCTCAATACATTGGTATTCAGGGGTTCTTTGAAGTTATTTTGAGTAAAAAAACAAAAAATACAAGAAAAAAACAACTGATTGGCGTATGCCCTAGGCTGTGTTCTGTGCACCTAAAACACTCGCGAAAAAAGCTATGCTTTATACCTGCTTCAGTTGTAATGTGGTAATTAATGTATGTCGTAAAATCTTGCGGAACTACGCTTCACAAGATTCTTGGGTAAACCCGAGACGTTCGCCATGCATTAGCGGCGAGAAATCTTTGCTGAAGGAACAGCCAATCAATTCAGTGGTCGCAATTTTCTTGTAACTTACGTTAGATAGGTCTCGAGCATTTATGCGGAACACTCGCCTTTCATTCCCATGATTTTGCGTAGCCTCTCTTTACTGACAAGAAACTTTGGTTTACGGTTACTCTGCTCTACACGGATCTGTAAGCCCCGAATAGAAGAATGGGACGGGATTGTACAAAATCTCATTGATAGTGACATCTTTTAGGGGACTTTTCCGGAATCTACAGGACAAGAACATTTGAACGCGACTGATAGTATTTGTCTCGGAATTAACCAATGGCAGCAACTCGGTTCGTGGGGATACTTACGGGAAGTTAAAACGTTAACATGTTACGCTTACTCTTCGTAAAAGCCTCTAAACCACGTGTGTATATGCCTGACACAAACGCATATCACAAAAGACGGCATACGACTTCAAAGAACTGTTAAATACAGTGAGCAGTTAAATTTATATCCCAACTTGTCGAAATCGGTACTCAGTTAATGAGTCAACAAAATACCCACCTTTGCTAAAATGAAGGATGCCAACTGAAGGAGTCTGTCAGTCTTGATGAAAACTGGGCCCAGGGGCGCTCGGAAATGGTTTTAAGCATTTTCCATTCGGCTTCACCCCGATGTCAAGATGACTCGGAGTGATTAGTATTCTGTGCTCGGGTATATTAATAGTGATCGTGGATGATTGTATAATCCTAGCTTGCTCATGATGGCTACGGCACCAAAGTGTATGAAGTGTCAGGGTAAACTCGAAATTTCGAGTCTGAACTCGATATCTCCAGTGTTTACTCAACTTCGTTGCTTAAAATAAGGAATCATCAAGTATTCTGTAACTTGGATTGGATATTTATGTGCATAAACCATAACTATCTTGGAGCACAGAATACTAGACATTTATCTTGACTTTGTTATGAAGTAGAACGGAAAATTAGTTCGATTTCAAGTGTAAGGATAAGACGCAGAGTATAACACGATTTCACGCGCGCGCCCTAAAATGTACGTCGGGGCAGATTGTCAAAACGTCTGCAGATTTGATATCAAAGACTTGAGGAATTAGTCACCAGAGTGACCAACGTGTTAAAAATCTAATTTCAGCCTTTGTTAACATGTATGTGAACCATCGTAAAAATGGTCTTTACTTGTTCTTCAAGTAATGATTATTATTGAGAATTCAATGTAGAATTCACTCTCGATTTGTATCATGGACAAAAGACGACTTAGGACTGAGACTCTACAGCATGAGAAAAGACAATCCGTGTTTTCACAAGCCCACAAATACACAGCAGGTTTAGGGGACTTAGTTGAGTCCCTATTGGGGAGTGTTTCATGCAACCGGGCACAAAACCATGACCTCATGCATTTCATTGACAGTCCTAACTTATAGCTTTCATGCTGGGGTCATCAAGTACGAATGAGGACAACAAGAAGATATTCATTCTCGTTAACCATAGTACAATCAAGAGTTCGTACTTAAGTAGAAGAGAGAGTCTCAAGGATAATTTGAATTCGATTTCAGTTCACTGGGGTCATCAAGGGCGAATGAGGACTGGATATTCATTCCCGTAAATCATGATAATACAATCAAGAGTTCGTACTTAAAAAGAAGAGAGAATGTCTAGGATAATTTCGAATTTGATTAGTTCAGGCTAGAATATTAGACTTTGGGCCCTGGTTTAAAAATCATAAACTTCCTAACAATATAATAAATTTCTCCAGCTGCCGAAGCTAGTCCAGTTTCTCCGAGGAATGTTTAGCATGGCGTCAAACGTTTTGGACTCAATGTGACAGCATGTCTATTCTTATTTCCGGGTCTAAATTGCGTCATCTACTGCCACGACACGTCATCACTAAACATCCGAATTGCCATCCTGACAATCAACTAAACGCCTTGAATAATAATTTTTCAGCGGGTGTCTAGGTCGTCATAAATAACAAAATGAAATGGACTAACGTGATACGTAACTCTTCAAGAGTGTGTTTCCAAATGATTCATATTGAATCCTTCATCTAATACCTTAAGCTTTCAGGTTCCATAGATTTATTTCAATCAAAGACATTTTTTTGAAAAAATTGCTGTTATACCATAGCTAAGTGTCATCGGTGTGGACAAAACTTGGCGGTGCGGATTACGGCTTGGGTCCAAATAATTGCAAATGTATTTTGGTCAGAAGTAGGAAATCGAGACATTGAGAGGAATGAATATTCCCAATAGCAGCCACTTTTAAACAATATCAATATAACTGTAAACGTGATAAAAGTCGTTTTCAAACGGTCGTATAAAAACATTACCTAAATGTATATTCACAATTTGTTTTACCGAGACGTTTTATGTCTTGCACGAAACACTTTAGATCCTCAACGCTCTTTGTTATTACTGTTATGGAATTATTTTGCGCAATATTCATCTGAACAAAGATTCTAGAATTACGAAATTTACTGTAAGTCTTCGAAATGAGTGTGTGTGAGTGTCTGCGTCAAACTAGTCACGTGTTTGGTCGGATGAGCGCTGGAAATAAACAGGAAAAATTCGAGACAAGTTTTGTGACGTTAATTGGCCTAAATAAAAGTAACATAGCATTTGTCTGTCTGTAACAGAAATTCTCAAAAATATTAGACATCCGCGAAGAAACGATAGAAACCTCAGTGTGTGAACCAGGAAACAATTTCAATTGTCTCAAGTGAATGGGAGAGTACGCAATATAGGTAAATATACTTCTGTTTCCTGGATCATGCCATGCAAAGGCCCTGGGAAAAAGTGTTGAATCCTCATAAGATCATGACTTTGCTATTGGGAACTTTAAAGATTCCTGTCGTCAAAGAAAAGTAGAAATGAACTACGATATTTCAGACCAAATGAGCTCCGTTGGTCAGAAATAAAAAGTGTGATGATCAAAACCCAGAACCTTAGCTCAATTGACATTGCGTCTTTGCTTTGGTTCCATGGCGCCGACGCCTGTAATACTCTGTCAACTCAGGACAGACACACACCACTGACCTAGGCAGAGAGTCGGATATACGCTGCATTACTAACCATAAGATATGGAATTGCTCAAGAAAACTCAGTAATTTAAAGATTTAAAAGTCCAAATGTCAGTTATAACTTTACGGGGCGTTTATTATTGCCTAAACACAGCTGAAAACACGTTGGTTATGTCATACTGCACTAGACTTTCCTTAAGAACACCTTGTTCAATCGGATCACTGAGTGCAGAACTTTTAGATAACATCGATATATGTGTTACGTGGATGCATGTAAATGCGTTGATCAGAAGGAAAACATTTCGAGAATCGTCGCCCTATAAGCCGAGTACTTAGTCTGCAGACTTCTGAACGACAAATATGCTACATGTAGCAGCGTAGTCGCTGTAGTTGCAAATAAGCTTCAGATTGGTGAACGGTGACTGATGACGTGTGTACTGCTGACACCTGGCGTGAGTTCAGTAACGCTAGGACCTACGCTAGGACGGAGCTTAAATCTAGCCAAATTCAAGTGTTCCCTTGAAAATACACGGCAATATCTCACGTAATCTCGCGGGGTCTTGCTTTTAACGAGGTCCTAGCGTTACTGAACGGGAGGCTGGGTAGATTCGCAGGCGCAAGAATCTCGCTAGAGAAGCTAGCGTGATCACTTCTTTGCTTTTATCACATGACGATATATCTCGCAAAAGAAACGTGTGTGTTCTATGTTCAGTATATTCTCACCTTTACAGAACGCAAGCCTGGAGGCAAAACAGCAGGCACCACGAACTTCAAAAAACCTCGATAATATCTCCATATTTTATTATCAGGCAGAAAGCTTGTTCGCCTCATTGATGGAAAGGAGAAACGGGGTAGGCAAAGCCTCGGATTTTCACATTAAACATCAAATGTCTGCTATTTGCATTCCAAAATACATGTACAACAGATTGTGATTGTGTTATAATTGAAACAGCTTTTTGAACGGTTTGCGTTTTGTCCTTATTGATCAGATGCATGTGAATGTTTTCTCTGCAAATGGTATTTACAATTACCCAAACAGTTGTTTGCATATCAAACGTGCAGTCGGAAATTGACGGAAACGCCTCATTTAAATGTGAACTTCTGATCTCTATTGAAAGTTTGAATACAGTCAGAGGGTCTGTTGAGAATGCTTCATTTCACTACCCATTAATATACCTTTACTTTGACACGTATGTCACGTGATCATGGTGTTTCACACGATTCACATGGAGATTGTGAAAAGGATGTTAATTGGCAGCCTCGACGCGTGTTATCGTAAAACCATGTTATCACTTTTATTAGGAAAGGCCGTCACACATTGGAGTCTTCACTTTCGTGTGGCAAAAGTCAGCACGGCGTATTGTGTCACGTTCAGCATCCTCGAATGAATTACTCTAAAGAGTACACAGAAACATATCTCTCTACGAGCATGCGCGCACCCAGCCTAAAATATAGGGGGCTCGAATTTTTCGATATGCGGACCTTTTACTGAAAAAAAAATCAACGAGGACTAAAAATCGGGTCCACTAGGTTCAGGCCCACGAATTGTGCATCCTCGCCGACTTCCCGTGGATTTTGTTGACTTTTGTCTCGCTAACTCGGACTTCTTGTTTCACTGAGGCGTACCTTTTTGCCCGATTCGCCAAATTGGGGGCCTCTCGGAGGAGCCCCGAGCCCCCTGCGTACGCCCATGACGAACGTGTACATGTACACAAAATCGGTGATAGAAGTGGTTATAACTACATGTTCATGTTAAAGTTATAACTGGCGTTTACAGCAGGAAGAGCATATATGATTGATGTGGGTGCAAGACACGTGGTAACACGAACTACATGTAAAAATAAACAGTAGTCAAATACCACTTCATATAAAACGCTTTGCGAAATCCGAAAACCAGGACCAGCTGCAATGACCGTGTAGATCTTCATTTCAGTAATATGAAATGTCGAAGTAAGAGTATTGTATCACAATTAAGTATTCACACCCAATATGCTTCAGTTGCTCAAAACAGGCCACGGAAAGTTATCGGAGACCAGTCGTCTACTAGAAAAAATAGCCGACTAATTTTTAGCAAACCGGTAGCAGACCGCACAGCCAATTGCAGTTCTGGCTTCAATGCAAGCCTTTGACCATAAACACTTGTTGTCGTGCCTCATCCAGGTGATTTTTTTGNCTTCACTTTCGTGTGGCAAAAGTCAGCACGGCGTATTGTGTCACGTTCAGCATCCTCGAATGAATTACTCTAAAGAGTACACAGAAACATATCTCTCTACGAGCATGCGCGCACCCAGCCTAAAATATAGGGGGCTCGAATTTTTCGATATGCGGACCTTTTACTGAAAAAAAAATCAACGAGGACTAAAAATCGGGTCCACTAGGTTCAGGCCCACGAATTGTGCATCCTCGCCGACTTCCCGTGGATTTTGTTGACTTTTGTCTCGCTAACTCGGACTTCTTGTTTCACTGAGGCGGACCTTTTTGCCCGATTCGCCAAATTGGGGGCCTCTCGGAGGAGCCCCGAGCCCCCTGCGTACGCCCATGACGAACGTGTACATGTACACAAAATCGGTGATAGAAGTGGTTATAACTACATGTTCATGTTAAAGTTATAACTGGCGTTTACAGCAGGAAGAGCATATATGATTGATGTGGGTGCAAGACACGTGGTAACACGAACTACATATAAAAATAAACAGTAGTCAAATACCACTTCTTATAAAACGCTTTGCGAAATCCGAAAACCAGGACCAGCTGCAATGACCGTGTAGATCTTCATTTCAGTAATATGGAATGTCGAAGTAAGAGTATTGTATCACAATTAAGTATTCACACCCAATATGCTTCAGTTGCTCAAAACAGGCCACGGAAAGTTATCGGAGACCAGTCGTCTACTAGAAAAAATAGCCCACTAATTTTTAGCAAACCGGTAGCAGACCGCACAGCCAATTGCAGTTCTGGCTTTAATGCAAGCCTTTGACCATAAACGCTTGTTGTCGTGCCTCATCCAGGTGATTTTTTTGCTTTTGAACCTCAGCTAACGACTCCCAGCACACCGCTGCTTATCAAGACAACTGGTCGACAACCGGTTGACGACCACTCGCCGGTTCGTTGTCGATAGATGGGACATACGCTGCTTATAGTGTATTCGCATTGTATACTCTTTGTAAGGTGTGATATTCACTGAAGCAGCGTTTGGTTTGGGAGATCCCAGACCATATAACTTGACAATGCTTCTTTTTATAATCACATTTTACGACTTATAAATACCTTAATTGACGTAAAATCTCGCCCTCCAATTCTGTCTCATTCTATACCCCCTCTCTCAGTTTCTCTCTATGCCTCTACCCCTGCCTCTACCCTTACCTCTACCCCTTCCTCTACCCCTGCCTCTACCCCTGCCTCTGCCTCCCCGCCTCCCTCCATTTCTCTTCTCTTTATCTGCATGAATTTGAAATACACACAATGCACTTTTTGATGTAGCTACGATAAAATATGCATTGTCCCTGAATGGATAGACAATTTAAGTTGGTTGACAACCTCGGCGCTCCTGTATGTAAGTCAATTTTAGTAACATTTCCGGGCGTTTTTTAATTCTATGCGATTATAATGCCATCGTATTGTCATAGCGTATTAGGATAATAGACAGCTTAAAGGACAAAACGTCCAATGTCCCAAAATATCTTTGAGTGAAGAAACTGCGTTTTCGTCCGTGTCAGCTAAGCCTGTTTTCCACACCAGAATGGATGGTTCTGACATGTCAATCAAGCTGATTATTCCAGTCAATCAGAGCGTGGGAACAAAACAACAGTGCACCACCTTTGTCTCAAAAACTTTTGTTGCGAACGAAGCGAAAATATGGTTTAAGATGCGTTTGGAGAACTTTGTAATGCAGATCAACAACTTCAGAATTCCTGTCGCTGATAAAACATATAACAGCATTCAAGATCAATTGATAATGCGTGTTGATAAACAAGAACAAAATGAGAGAAATCTACAGTCATAAAACTCCACACATGGGGTTATTTTGTTTACTTTCTGCGAAACATACGTTGATAGCGACCTCGTCGACAAACCAAGACACTTTCTTAGTCCTAACACTAGACCACCAGTGGACAAATCGTTCAAAGACAGCCAAGTTGCGTGAAGGTATTTTCTCGCCATTATGGGTGTTTATGAATTAAGTTACCAGTGCACCTAGCCGTTGTTAGCAAATTCAATACTAAGCGTACAATGGCTTGTCGTTTACGCGTATTTTTCTTTAATTGTTCTTTGTAGTGTTGAGTTTTCTTAATCTATTTCATCTTTAGTGGTATTGATCGTTACTATACTTATAGAGGTGGCTCTCATATACAAGCAATCGCAAAGCATTCCCCTAGCCTTTATTATGTAATCAAGCCAGTTATATCGTATTATCACACACGACGGTTCAATAAACTATCTAGGTATTAATCTGTCTGTCTGTGTATCTATCGTCTGTCTGTCTGTTCGTCCGTCTCAAAAAGGATGCAAGAAGAATTCAAATACAGTTTCAATTCATTTTCATAGATGTTCATTCACTCGAACGCAATGTATGCGTATTCTGATTGGATTGCTATTTTGGGACAGCCTCTACTACGCGTCATGCAAGGGACTTCCGCTATGTGGACTTTGTGGGGTTGTGGAATCAGTAGCTATTGGTGGTTGTGGCCTGTCTGCGCTTGTTGGAACTATCAGAAATTGGGTCAAGCGGAAGACACTTTCGTACTCTCACGTCGCTAAAGAGGTATACGTCAACAGTTTCCATTCCGATACAGAGGCTAGCTTAAACTAGCAGGTACAAAATCCTATTACTTTATTTGGTGTGCACAAGATTAGAGGAAACCTTCATTCCCATTTGATGCTTTCAAAAGAATTGTCGAAAACCACAACTTTGGAACTGCTTATTTAATATGGCACATTTCTCACATTATTTTCGTCTACCACAAATTGCCCTCGTTACAATATTCTCCGATAAGTTAAAGGGGCACGCTCAGTTTACTTAGCTTTAGCCATAGGTAAAAACCGAGAAAATACGTTGTGTTTTTGTGATTGTATTACATATTGCCAATTCTCACAGGTGGTTGCCAGTCATTCGATGCAATTAGGGTTTGTGACTTTACCCATTAAATACGCTTAAAATAATATGACGTATCATGAGAGCGATTGGACAGCGACCACTAATGTTATGATTACGATTCCTCATTGGGACTGACAGAATATCCATTTTCTCGCCAATAATGCTACTTTAAATGCACCAGCTATAGCTTAGCTGCTACGAATATTACTAATCATATCGGGCTTCTGCTAAATGATACTTTTGACTTACACGACCATGTTAAAAAACTTGTTGGAGTTCCATACACCGAAAGACATTAGGTTGCACTCACGGCAAAAAATCTTCCTTATCCCACAATTCAAAATTCCAACCTTGCCGACAAACCGCTTTAGTTTGCTAACACAGGGTAGCAAACTCCCAAGTACTCCCTCGAAACATTTACTTTTCAATTGCGTGGTTTTGCGAGGTCTTGCGACTTCTCGATTTTCTCGCAAGAAACTACGTTTACGAAGATATGGGCAAACTGCTCACTGTTTGCGAGTCTAGAGAATGTAAAAGTAAAAGTGAAGAGCTCTGACGGGGCGACACTAGCAAAACCTACTGAATATACGAGTACATAAGTAAAAACGAAAGCAGTGCCTCCTCAGACGACAATTCTCACGTCAGCATTGGCAATGCAAAAATGTCCTTAGAGACCACGGAATTGGCGACGACACTTACAGTGCCGCTTCAACACAGGCGGCAAAATCAACAAAGAAGAAAACCCTGTCTCCAACACTTAAGCACCGACAATGGTCTCAAATCCGGTAACATTGACGACACCACTGTACTGAGACACCTCAGACCGTTGCTGAAAACAACAATGCCAGAAACCACGACGCCACTGACGTCAATCGTTCAAAAACACCCGGACACCACCGGATTAGGCCAAGGACAATGACATCACCCTTAACAATGTGGACAACATCATCATTACCATCACCTCTTCATTGTTATCATCATCATGGCAATCATAATCATCACCACTAAGCATTGAGGTCTAGGACGGTACGGAAATTGCCGGTGAGTTACGGAAGTAGCGACATCGTGACTTTACGCGACAAAGCGGCAATTTCCGTACCGTCCTTAACCTCGACGGGCCCAGGGAGGACGTGTGTGGGGGCTTTTTGTGAATATTTTTGTTCTTTGACTGCGAATTTCTTACGAAGTCGCCGTAACAGGACACCGTGAATGGTATTGGGAGAAAGAACAATTCTTCCTGGTTTGTTGAACCCCTGTTTTGTGTAAATTTATTGAGTTTTATGTTTGCTATGCCCCCGGCTGAAGTGAAGCACCCGTGGAATTTCTAGTCGGGAGTGTCATACCTTGTAGTATTATATGTAGTGTATTGGGGACGATCAGAAGCTGAGGACGCCTGTGCATGTAACCGTCTTTTGTCAAGCACACCAACTGCTGCAATAAATCACGTGTTGCCTACGTTGTTCAGTGTAAGGATCCCCAGTGCTCAAACAGTTACATAGATGAAACGAACTGCTCTCCTCATCGAAATTGTAATAACGCTCAACTGCGCTTAATTTTACTGCGCGGTCACCACATTTACGGGGTCTCTGAGAGTAATTGCTATTAAACCGTTCACTTGCTCAATTCTAATTATTAGACAAAACATATTAGTGTGTAAAACTTAGCAACTGTTATTCATTTTTGGCTATAAGAACAAAAACCTCGGTTAATTGATCGAAAACAGCAGCTACAGTAGCTAAAATGTGGTGTTTAACGGCGAATAGTGTGGTAAACTGTTCCTTACATTGTATTTGAGGAACATCTGCGGTTTTGAAACTATTCTAGTGTCAGGATAATGGCCCATTTTCCGGTCTCACGAATTTCAGCTATTCAAGGCCTGCTGGTCACTCGGTGTTCGTCTCTCGCTGAGTTATGTTGTCCATCGGTAGTAGACAATGCGAACGCATCTGACGAAATAACAAAATTCTTCCTTGTACTTTTAGTCTCATTAATTAAACTACAGACTACTATTTGCTCATATATCAAGTATTCTATCTTAAATTATTTCTAGGAACTAGGCCGTCGCCCACTGCTGATGCTAAGTCGGCCAAAGTCGACGGAGACTCCGGTCGAAAATATTTCGACTTGCTGATTTCTGACTACATATAGTTGAGAGAGGTCTATGCATACAACAGGCAAGGTTCAACAGGCAATGTGGAAACGTGTTTGGATTTGATACGGCTTTGGTGTAACCTTCTGAAACGTTTAAAGTCTTGTCACGGAAATTCCAGATTTGCACATATTGCATGACTTCATATACCCGCTTGATAAAAGTTTGCTTGCCAAACACACTCAAAGCACAACCGATCAGAGGGCCTTGTTATCCAATCGTTTGTTAATGAATTTCATTTTCGAGTTCGCGGTAAATCTCAAATGACGGAGTGTCACTGGGCGACCAGATCGCCGGTGTCAAGTGCAGATTTCTATAGTTTTCATTTGCCGACGGATTTTGTTAGCATGACCCCGTTGATACTGATTGCTTCTTCATAACATATTTTAACACCTTGATACACGTTGCGATAACGTGCAACCAAGTTTTTAAATTCAAACTAAGATGCTTCCAAATAAATAAAACAATTGAATGTTTGGATGGTGGTCTGACGGATGCAAAATCAAGCAAAGGGAATGCTTATCAAAAATAATTGAAATATTGACCACAAACAGCAAAATACGTATATTGCATGACCCCCACCTCAAAAGCAGCAGTTGCATTAGTAGCCGGGTAAACGATTTTTGCGTAACTCTTGCTGCAAATTATTGATACAATTCAACGCAACGGTTGTTTGGTTGACATCTGCTAAACTCTCGCATGTTTACGTAACCGATTAGTGCAGTGTCGATGGTCCACATTGCCAGAGACGCAACATCAAATCAGCCAAACGAATTAAATAGCAAACCCAAAATACGAACATGCGTGGAACACGATCAACGTAACGTTTCTTTAGATAATAAACATGCGGGCAACTACAAAATCAGATGTTGTGGTATTTTGCTGTGATGAACTAGAAAACTAAAGCCATAACATCATTTACGTGAAAGTGTTCTACATTAATCTTTTTCAGTCACACAATCTACTCAAGTTCCAAATGTCACAATGGTGTCCTATCTACATGTACATGTACATCACCACCACCTCAAATACCACCACCATAAACACCGCACCACCACCGCCCACAATCGCTACCACAACTATTTGAAGACGGTATTAAACGCAGTGGTATGTAATTAAAATTCTGTCTATATCCACAATTTAATTACTCGTGAGATCGATCAGTGTGCGCAGAATTTTACTCACTTATGCATGTATATATCTGCATGGTACACGTATTAACAACGAGAGCTGGCAAGAAGCGCAACTGCTATAACCGAGACTACGGGTCATGGAAACGAAATGGTAACGTTGCCCTGCACGTATGCTTGTTTTACATTGCTCCAACAAAAGATATATTTTTATTTAATTAAATAGATTACCGCACAATGACGCATATTAGTATGATTCAACTCAAATTCCAAAGACGTAGCAAAGAAACTTTTAAGCACGCACCCGTAAAATTGTGTTTTTCATCTTGAAGATAAAATCATTTCAATCTATGTTAACGCTCTTCCGCATTCTTGATGACTGTTTATTCTCACAACTTAACATCTCACAGGTCATAAACATACAATGCAGTTTTTGACTCATGGCTCCACGAATTTCCAGTAAAACGAAGGATTCACTGCTTGTTGGTGAAGTCAGGGCCCAAAGTCTTGTCTCCAGACTAAAAGCCAGCTTTGAAACCCATACATTTCTCTTGATTGGAGAATAAATTTGTAATATCACTAGAAACGAGCAACTTAATTGGTCAAATTTGATTCGAGTCGAGGTTTGAGTACAGAGATTAGGTCCCGTGCTCTGAATTACATTCCATAAACGCCCATCCAAGAAATTCATGCATTACCAACGAAGCACCTGCACCCGTTCCAAACGCCGTAACATCATTCAAGAGTCTATTAAATGCAAGCCGCTACATGCTTGCAGCTCACTGTAATATATTACTACAATACATTATACACTGTTACACTCTTTAAAAAGCCCATAATGAGACGGCCTTTTCTTTGAGCAACGACAACATGTGTAAAGTCGCGAGACCTAAGAGTTCTGGGACTGCGGTACTTTCACCTGAGGCTGCCACTTTGTAAATTCGTCGCAAAATACAGATTGCCACTAGTCTCGAAGCTTAATATAAGCCAAAATCTTAGCAACAAGTGTAAACATCGACTTGATCCTGGAGCGCACTGTAACATGCATGTGGGACTCGTCGAAGAGTGTTACGGTGTATAATGTATTGTAGTAGCATATTACAGTGAGCTGCAAGCCTGTAAGGGCTTGCGTTTATCAGACTCTTGAATGGTGTTACGGCGTTTGGAACGGGTGGCACGTGAAAACCTTCGCTAACTTCATTGGTTGTGAGTGTCTTCAAGTCAACGGAATACGCAACCGTTTAACCGTTGCTAACGTTGGTGGGAAATCGGCATAAGTGTACGCTCAATTTGCAGACACGTCAAACAAAATTTGAACTGCAATCAGCGAAAATGCACTTATTTAAAGTTGATATCAGGACTTACCTGTGTAGCAATAAGATAAACATTATAAACTCGTCAGCCATAAATCGTGGACTGTAAATGGCGTGTATCACGCGACTTGTATGGAAATGCTTGTCATGTCTGCATGTACAATTCCTTCCGTTTGTTTAATGAAAACAGAGAAGACTCAGGCTAATTGTGGACAGATCAGGATACGCATTTGTCAAGTTTTCATGATTCAATGAATTTGAATTAGATTCGTTCAGTTGTCAAGTATCTTATATGACGAGTTCATTGTTGTGAAACCCGTTCACCGGCGTTTGATTATAAAATTAGTGGACACCAGCCTAGTTTAATGAATAACACGGCTAAAATTCAAATTAAGGATTTTCTGTTAACTCCTCAGTCGAATTAAATCGTGAACTTTGATCTGGGCACAAAATTCCCCTATACCGTGTACCTGTATTCTTAAACAATAATCAAGAAAATATTTAATCGATGTCGCCAAAAAATCTGAAAAATGGGGCCTTTGGGATTTCACTTACACGCAACCAAGTCAATTACTATTTAAAATACACATGTACAAGGGAATATTGAATGGCAATGACACGTTACAAAAATGTAGAGCGTTTATGGGATTTCATCTTGCCGATTTATCAAATAAAATTAGGTAATTCATTCATTCCTTTGTCTTGGTACCAATGAACATTTCTTTTGTGCTGAAGTCTACATGGTCGCAAAACCTAGTTACTAGTGAGTTAAAACTAAAAAGGTTTTTTACATATTTGGTTAAATTAACCTTTAGCATTCGCATTAATCCCTTGCAAGAAGAGAAGTGGAAGTGGCGAAAGCAGATCGCTATAAGCAGATCGCTTTCAAGCACGACATCGACGAACTCGAATAGTCCTTTTGTGAGTTTATAACAATAACGCGAGATTATGTGAGACTTAACTGTGACATCACCGGAAGTGGGACAAAAGCTTGTCGTTTGGCCATTTGCCCGATACAGTAGCAGAGTGTATTCTGTTGTTAACTTCGAGTTTTTTAATCTTTTAGTGCAAAAATGCCAAACAATCATTGCTGTTATGGTAAATGAAATTCCGATTCGCACTACAATAAGTTCCATCGCGTTCTGTACTAATTTCGTCCCTAGTATTTTAAGCGGGTGGTAGGCGAAATCCGCTTACTGATTAAGTTTTCACCTCGTCAAAAATACATTCTACACCTCAAATTATCATCTAAAAATGCGTTTACTTTCTTCAGTGATCCTTTCTGCTTCTAAAAATATCTTCGATGAAGCACAGCTACGGGAATTCAGGTGAATTTGGCGAAGAATTTCAACTCCACTTTTTGGTTACTGTTAACTTTGACTGCGCGCGCGATAAGCACAAAGTATTTCAACCGAGTCAGGTGAGTATGAGGCAAAGGCTAATGCGAGACTGAGCGAAGCGCGTGACCTGGCGCGTGACACTTGCCAAATAAAATGGTAAAATATCAAGTGAAATTTGTAAGGTTTGTGTCTCTTGTACTTTTTATTCGTCAACAGGCGTGATTTCATGTAACTTCCTCAAAATGGCGCCCAGAGAGAGAAACTCGAGCGAACCGCGAAGTTTTCATGAATATGTTCACGTTATTTGTTGACTGTATACAGAGTCAGTGTATGTGCTAATTATAACACCATGAGCACATATGCATGTTTCAATTGATTTGATTTGCTGTGTTTTGAAATGAGTAACTTTTATGGGGATCGTCCCTGTATGCCTGCGGCACTCAGGTCTAGACCGGGTCGAGTTCCAATTTCTGTCCGTTCACAGCATAACAAGTTCACATTTCCTTCGTCCATTCACAGTTATTCCACGATCCATCTACCATACCTTAAATCGTGTTAACGTTTTGATCGTTAAATTCACCTAAGAACTCCAGTGAGATTTCGCGTGTAGCAAAGACTCTGGGCAAAACAAGAACAATATGGCGGGTTTTGCCCTCCTTCCGGTGACATCACATTGACTAACTGGAAACTCACAAGTGCGCTATTCTATGCACAGTTGCCTTATAATTTTAGTGGAATACATATAAATCTTGAACCTGAGTGGAAATATAAATTGCAAACGTTTATAAGTCAGATCTGCACGCCAGCTGCTGGCCACATCACGCGACCTAATGAACATTGCCTGAAAATATTTCTGCCCAGACCGGGACCTTCTGCTAACCTTGCAGACACTCTAATTCACTGAGCCATCAGGACCAATGGTCGAATACAGAAACCCAATCAGACTTTCCATTGGCCATCACACCCATAAACTAGTGAGCGTTTATAAATATTATCGATGTAAAACTTTATTTCGACATTGGTTCAAGATTTACATATATTTATATACCCCGGGCGAGTTTATGGGTGGGTTGCCCATTGCTAAGTCTGATTGGATTTCTGTGTTCGACAAGTTTTCCCGATGACTCAGTGGACAACAGTGTCTGCATGGTAAGCAGAAGATCCCGGGTTCCAGTTCCGATCGCGACAGAAATGTTTTCAGACTGATCAGACTTATTTTCATTAGGTTGCGTAATGTGGCCAATAGGTGGCGTGCAGCCCAGACTTAAAATGTTTGTGATGTTCTAAAGCACTATGAAGTTCTAAGATGAACGATCTAAGCTCGTCTGTGTCTGCGGACACCGCTAGATAAACTGGACATGTTCAAACGAAGAGCTAACTTGCCAAGCTTTCTTACTGGAAAGGTAAGAACATCAACAAAAAACAACAAGTTTCTGAAGTTTACAATGTACATAACGAACCCGTTCGATGGCCAAGGTCAGCGATATTTCAATTTCCGTCTTTCTCTAGCTTGGCCTCACTCTGTCATTTCCCGGGCCCTTGTTCTTTTAGCATTCCCACCTTTCCGGTGTTCGTTGCTCGACCATTGCTTATGAAACATGATCGCTGTATGCGTGTTATAACGATCATTAGAGAAGTGCAGAATTAAACGTTATTGAGAGGACATTTACCGCCAAGTACACGAGCTAAATGCACTGAGAGCTCGACGGCTGGCGGCATTTATTTAGTTTCTCGCATTCTGGGAAATCTAGGTCACTAGGCGCTCTTTATAATGAGTATTTGATAGCCTTAATCGAAAAACCACTTATTTTTGTCAACGTTAATTTAGACGATTAAAAATAGTCGTGTTCGTTGAAAAAATCAAAATGGTGAAGCATAAAGATTCACGAACATAAACAGAATGACCCACATTCTTTAAGAGTCCTTATCTCCCGAACACATAAATTTTTGTAAGCTGTGTAATCTTGCTTTAAGGTTATGTCAAACCTTATTTAGCGGCCTCAATTCTAACTCGTATATGAAAAACTAGGCTTTGGCAACTAGCAAAAGTATACATTTCAGTTCTGAAGAAAAGATAAGAGAATATAAAGTTATGTCCTATATTTATGTGTCATTATTATTACGTGAACACATCGTAAAGTCAAAATTCCATGTTTAAAAGGTTCATCCATAGAAAAATAGTCCCTGTGTCGATTTTAATGTAACATTTTTTAAATGAAAACTTCACCATTTACCCGAAAAAACGCTGCTAGGAATTTTCGATTAGTGTTTTCGTTTGATACACATGACAAATCAACTCGAAAAACGTTAGTTATTTTGGTAAAAAATAGAAGTCGCATTCGTCTTTGTTACATTACGCAAAAACTAGGCCGTTATAATAAAAAAATCTGACAGTGTTTTTTGGGATTGATGAATGAATATTATGTTTGTAAATTTCAGCGAAATCCGCCAAGCCGGTTTTGAGAACTTGTGTTCCTACGTTTAAATTCAGTCGATTTACCGAAGCCGAGAACAAGTCTGTTATGTGGCGAGACGTGAAAATCTCAAGGACTCCGGATAATTACTCTGTGAAAACTTGTTTTTGGTCAATAAAACCTATACACTCTTTAGCCACGTTCATTATTTCAATATTTACGCGCAATGTCATCTGAGTTTGCAGTGCGTAATTGAACTTAATTATCACAAAAACATTTAATCTAATCCAAGGCGATCTCTAATGCTTTGACACGGGCGGAGCCACCATGTTAAGTGGGGCAAGCTGGTGGATTGTGAACCACTTTAAAGTAGGTCAACAGTTCATTGTTAGACCACAAGCACTACACACTACTCGCTGGGCGACTGATATGATAACCAAATACGAAATGAATACAGAAACCGAATCGGTTGTTTTCTGCATTTATTTCTTAAAACTGTCAATGCTAAAACGTGAGTTTTGTTATATTGACTTCGTTATTTTACTTTATCGATAAATTTGTCAACATTTTCTATACACGCACATGTACTCTCAACACGTTCTTATCTCGACGAGTCAGATTATTCAATATTTTTTCCAAAAATATTTTCAAAAATTAAAAACAAAAAATATTCGACATCCCAGTGCTATTGTTGATTAATTCCTTTAAATATCTTTACAATTGGCCACATTTTAGGGATTGTCGATTTAATTGTGGAGAGTACATTAGTTCCGGTACAATCAATTTCCGGATTTTGAAATAGACAGCGAGAATTATTCATTCTAAAGACCTGCACCATCCTCAATTTCACTGTCCTTTCCCTCAAAAAACTGTACTTCAACTCCTCATAGATTATTGAAACGGAATTTGGTATCGGAATTTTTGAACTCAACTCATTCTGACAGAAAATGCGGGAGTAGTGGTTTGGTTCCCTGGAGTCCTGTCCGATCCCGGGGTTCCTGGATTGAATGTCGGGGTTAGTCTTTTTCGAGCTGGTTAGCTGTTTTGCAGGTGCGAGAGTCTGTTTTCGACTCCAGGAGATATGTCTTACACCTAGGTCCCGATTTCGATGAAACATCTTCCACACGTGCAGGCGTGGCTCGAAGTTTTGAAAGCAAGGGTCTTATTTTGGAATGTTCTGTCCTGACATTTGTTACGAAGCACACACGGGTCAACAACCATGATCTGGTTTGTTCGAGCAACATTCACAAGCATTCTCAGGGGCAAGAAATATTCAGTTAAAAGAACAGTTCCCTTTATGAAAACTTTGACGACTAATCTCGTTTCCAGCATCGGGCTTATGCAAGTAAATCTAGGTCAGCATGTGTAACGAAAATGACTAAATCTGATTAGTTTACTTTTGACGTCATTTCTCTCAAATTACGAGAACATTTAGATAAAATACTGTTTAAATAAAATGACAAGGGGTGAAAGAATTGTGTAAAACATGCTTAGACAGTATGTCCGTATACTGTGTATATTGCTGACGGCTTTCATCACCTGACAGTTACTGTTTTCCCAAGCACCCGGTACTATATTTTGAGACACTCCAGGACAGTAAGATACGTCGTGAAGCACAAGTCGGCCTAAGTTTTTGCAATTCAAAACCAAACCTTCAGTACTCACAATGTCCAATGAAGCCCACGATAATACGTATTCTTTCCACCACTAAAGGGGTCGCTTCGTGTAGTTAGCTACAGTTGTGTATTTTTGACAATCACATCTGACCAGGGCCCGGTCTCCAATCTTTTTACTCAAAATGGAACTCGAAATTAGGTTTGGCATTTTCTACTCTACTTTTGGGCGAACTCAAGATAAGTGTCTATTATTCTATGCTCAAGTACACAATAACTTACGTAGATAATTTATTGCCCTTAGTTCACAGTTTGTAAACCCAATATTAAAGCAATAAGTTCGAGTTTGAACTCGAAATTTCGAGTTTTTACTCGAGTTTGTAGCACGAATATAAGGGTCTTCAAGGGCAAACTTGAACTAGAAATTCCTATGCATAAACTATAATGTATTCGAGCACAGTTTGATAACCAATTATCTTAAGTTCGCACAAAAGGAGCAGAGAAATTGCCAAAAATATTTTCGAGTTCGTTTCGAGTACAAAGATTAGAGACCGAGCCCAGGTTGCACCTGCTGAGTGTCTTTATTAACGCGGACAGTTGAATGGAATAAATTGCATACGACCTCAGGGGAAAGGCTCAAGACATTCAAAATAGCATTGTGTGTTGTGTATTTTTGGAATGTCTATATTCTACTGCAAATTCCTATAATTTGTTACTGCGCAAATTTGGCGGCCTTCTGAATTGAACACAGGTTTATTCTATCATGAATCAGGAATGCCTTGGAACAACTGCGAAGATAACACATTCCAAATTATTTCCTTCAAAATTTTGATTGCAAAACAAAGCCACCGGGTACTATTAGATGCAAACTAGGGAGCAAAAACAAAATCTGCCATTAACCGTGTTCAATGAATTCGTTGGGCGTGTTTGTGTAGTTTGATGATTGTCTACGTTTCTGGTTTCATGAGCTTTCATTGCGCTCAAGCGGTAAAATCAAGCAGAATGGTGAATGTTGACCAAGACCCTTTTGTACATCTGACGTCACACGCATGCTAGCGCCCCCCGGTGGAGATAATGAGAATACGCGAACCGAGTTAACCACTGATTTACCCTATTAATGGACGTGAAGTAACAACTGAAGATCTTTATTGTGACTTTCGTCAATCCTCAAAAGTTCAGAACTAAGAATGTATTTAATTTCTGATATGTTACATAGTGAACTCCTAACTAGTGACGGATAACCATTAATATGACATTTACAATGATCTACATGAAGTTAATATCATTCTTTTGTCAGACATTACGTTTCTACAAAAACAATGACTCAACGTCCTACAATACAAATAGGTTCGCCTGTCAGGCTCAATTCCCACTAGGCTTTCCCCTCACTGGTACATGGACTCCGTTCGTTGACCAACTATAGGGGCACTAGCATTCAAGTCACGTCAGTGGTACAAAAGGGTCTTGGGGGGCACAGAACAGTTCTCACAGAGTATTGCCTATCAGAACACACGTCAGTGGACTCATCACCCTTTCTCCAATCTAGCTGTCAAAAATCGCGTGCAAAGAAAGAAAAGTTTTGAGTCATTTCACATCACAAGCCCTACAGATGAGCACTGAAACTTTATTCGCTCTGGTATTTTTGACCCTTTCACTCCTACTGAAAACCAAACTTGACTAGGAAAAATATGGCGAAAAACGCAAAATCGGCACTTTTCACCCCAAAACACCAACACTTCCCTGCCAATGGTGGACTAAAGCCAACATTAGATTCCGTAAGCAAATTTCCTACCGATTCCAAAAATGTGGTCCAAAAGTACTGTTAACCAACTATTTTTTTCCAAATCTGGCTTGTTTGAGAGCTACCTGAAATCGCGGCCAATTTCTCAGTCGCTACCCAACAATGCACAATTGCAACAGGTGGCCGCCATCTTGAAGAAGAATGCATCTACATCCGAGCAAGTTGTCTTTTTTTCATTCTCAACGAGTTCACAAATACAGACAAACCACATTCATTTGGCTTTCATGCAGTACCTAACTAAAAATGCCCCCAAGCCTGTCCTACCCCTAGACTATAATATTTTGGAATTGCAAATTGGCCGCGGCCGCTGCCTAACTGTTCAATGCCACCTTGGTCAACATTCACCATTCTGCTAGAATCAAGGAGTGGGGTACAATTGGAGGTCCCACTCCGCCATGTCGTCATTTGCCGGAAGGATTATCGGTCTAAAGACTAGTGCCCCAGGCGGCAAATAAGCCAAACTAACTTAGCGGTGGGAGTCCAAACCATAAAAACACTGATAAATTCATAATTTAAAGACACTCGTCGTGCAATAAAATTACTGTGTGATTGAAAATGAGTAAAATACGTATACGGACATTCGCTAATAATCAAATGAGAATGAAGGTGTGTGTTTTAATCAATAATAAAGTGTTATGGACAGTAAGATTTCTGCTTTCATTCTCTTGAAGCTTCCTTCAAAAGCCGTGGTTTCGGTTCATGTTTGAGTTTTTATGAGACAAATTACCGTTCTTATCTATGTTTGAAACCTCCATGGATTACATTATTTTAGTGATTTCTCTTTAGAGTGCATGAGGCAGTTGCCTCCAGTTGCCAGCAGTAGGGGTACATGGGAGGAGTGCAAAACAAGTGAACTAGGTGGGCGCCAACTGGGTGTTGACCCCCTCCCAGGGGGTGCATTGGGGAAGGCAAAAAGGTTAAAATCCAGGGGTGTACCACATGGGTGTTGAGCCACCTCCCATCGTCACAAATGTCGGTTGCTAGATCGATCCCCTGACCACTGACAGCATGTGCTCAGGTGGTGATAAGATTTGCCCCTCGTTTTGAGCGTGTCCCTAAGGATTTTTTGCACTGACCGGTGGCCGT
Source organism: Phoronis australis (assembly GCA_002633005.1). NCBI lineage: Eukaryota > Metazoa > Phoronida > Phoronidae > Phoronis > Phoronis australis. The sequence continues at coordinate 206,556 of NMRA01000011.1, read as the reverse complement.
GACCCCGTGGTTATGTCAGGTTATCCTGGGTATTTTGTAATGACCGGTGGCCATGACCCTGTGGTTATGTCAGGGCATCCTTGGCATTCTCCAACTTTTCATTACAAGTGTCTATCCAGGGATAATTTGTATGGCCGCGCTATGCATCTTTGGGGAATCGAAATTTCATTGATACACTGTGGTTACATAACTTGGCCAATGAGCACCTTAAAAGTATGTTGATTTTTTCACCGAAATCCACAGATTCTCTAATTTGGCTCACAGATTTTAGGCCCTGTTGCTGTGACTGCGCCCGTCACCGGTGTCATTGACCCATGGCCATGGGTATGTTTTTTAAATTATCTCTGCGAGTTGCATGTTGACATTTTGACACACAAAATGAAAGACAATTTATCCTATTAGTGAATAACAAATAATCTTTGCCTTTTGGGATCATTAGGAAACCTAAAAAATGACAGTTCTGGTGTTTTCGTGGATGAATCTGTGGCTTTCTCGGCTACGGGCGTTGGTCGCCTTTTACCTTCATTATAGGGATTGCTTACACAGTGTGTGGAAGCAACTTCTGATGTGGACATTTTTTCTGGAGAATCACTGGACTCTATGGTATCAGGACAGAGCTGAAAGTGAGATGACCAGACGTGCTACGGGCAATCACTGATCCTTCTGAGTAGATGACCAGACAAATGAAACAGTGGTGGTTGTAGGCGCTATCGGTGGACAGCAACTTGGACGAAATATCAAACACAAAGGGCAGAGGAATGTGGCCTCTCAGATACGAGCATTTGTCTTGACGTTTGTCGTCTTTTACTCCAATTTTAGGGATTCTACACACAGTGTGTGGAAGCAATTTCTGCTGTGGACATTTGTTCCGGGGAATCGGTGGCTCCTACCGTGCTTAGCCGGAAATGAAAGTGAGATGCTCAAACTTGCTCTGGGGAAGTACTGATCTTTCTGGTTGGAAATGTAACAGAGCAAGTCTCCAGAGAACACCAAAAATGTGTATTTCACCTCGTCACGCATATATTTCAGATCAGTTACACATTATAACTCTCAAATCCATATAGGCAAAGGAAGGACACAGCCTTCTCCGAAGCCTGTCGCTAGCGAAGTGCCTGACACATAGAGTCGCGCCCGCATGACCACGTACATGTAACAAAGGCGCACTGAGACGCAACAAAGAAATTAGCGTAGGAATAACTGAACAATTATTACTCAATAAGAAAAACAATAAGCGTGCAATTACTAACGTCCCGTCACAGAAAATTAAGTGATATGACCAAATAAGAGGAACCAGTCATGGTGGTTGTGGACGCTATCTGTGGCTCAAATGCTAAACATCCGTAGCAGATGAATATGGCCACCTAGGCTACGGACATCAGCAACCTCTCTCTGGAAGAGCCTAATAACTGTTTTTACATAAGAGGGACACCTGCAATGTTTTTTTTTAAACAAGAGGTAATAGTAACATCAATAAAGCAACAAGTGAGAAACGAGTATTATAAATAAAGGAATGTTGCTTTGTGTGCCACTCAGAATTGTGTGGGCGAGTAATGCAATTGTAATAATATCGGGGTATGTCCAGAGAAAATAAAGACCCACCAACAAAGATAATGTCTATTTTTGTACTTCTTCTTAGGAAACACTGCAGGAAATTTGGTACACGACTATTTTGCCACTTAAAATAGCGAGAAAGGCATGACAGAATTCGAAAACTGTTCTCATTGGACCTTTTTCTCGGTCGTCATTACCCTTAACAAAACAGAAAACGTGTTGTCATTATGTAATGGATATTGGCATTTCGCTGACTGATAAAATATTTTATGAACAAACCCGCCGTTGGTCTGGCGAGATAATGACCCAGCAAATTACGTAAGATTTCAATTACCTGTTTTAAAATAAATATTACAATATCATGTCTAAAATTTATTGGTCCATTTACACCAACCTCTAACCTATTTTCATTGGCATGACTTTTGGGTCGGTCATTGTCCGACCATAATCAGTTGTAACAGCGTTCATAGAACAAGCACGGGTATATGGTACACTCGTGATGGTCAATGACATGCAAGTTTTTCCTCATCTTGGCGGCAACTGGGCTTGAACTAGGCTTGAACAAGCAGACAAGTGACATGTGGCTACCACTACTAAGGGATAGAAGTACATGTATAGCAAACTTCCCTGAAAGTTGATGGATAATTGTGTAGTGTTGTGGTTACAATACTGGATTGAAAATCTAAAAGTCCTTAGTTCAAGCACAGCTTCCGCCAAGAAAAACGAAAAAGCTCTCATCACTGACCAGCAAATACCCATGCTCGTTCTCCTCAGAAGGTTGTAACACCAGAAGATGGTCGGAGAAATGACCTACCGAAATATCATGCCAATGAAAAAAGAGGTTGGTGTATTTTGGCCAATAAATTTCAGAAAAGATGTTAGTACATCGCCACCTAAAAGAGGTTTTTGGAAGACAATGTTGAGCAGAATATTGGTACTGATTGTAGTTCTTGAAGTTTTTCATGGTTGTTACTAGTAACATTTAGCACTTGATTGAAACGTCCCAGTTCCATGTGTGCCTGGCCAATGATTAATTACCTGCCACGAACACTGCAGAACACTCTAGTAGTTTCTAGCATATTTGTGCCTGATATACGTGCAGAACCATGGTTCAAGGGCCTAACATATTGGGAAGATTCTAGGATGTTCTTGAATGTACTTGATATGACGAAATGCTCCAAGACACTACAAGGATTACGTGGTCAGCAGTTACACAATCAGCAGTTACAGCATTAGTCAATAGTGAGCAAGCTATTGAATCAGTCAACGGGTGTAAAGTGCCGTACTCACTACGAGTTAAGGTAGGTGGATACACAAAAAAAATTAATTTTGACTGTTTTTTACATTTTCATATCATCCTAATCTTTGATTCTTGATGCACAGTATACTGAAGAAAAATAAAACCATTCTGAAAATCCAAAGTTGTTTTTTTAGCTGTATTTGACCAAGCCTCAGTAAGTAATACGGCTTGAGTGCTCACCAGCTCAGTGATTGACAACTGGGGCGGAGCTTATATACAAGCACACTAGCTCTAATCTAACCCTGTCAACAAGCATTACGTAACCGGGCAATCGAGAGTGATGTACCAGCTGATATTGGTGTTGTAGCAAGACCAAGAATAAAACAATTCTATTTTTGACCATGTGGAAGTTAGTAGTGAAATGGTGAACTAGCTCCTGTTCCGAGCCTGAGCCTGTTTGTCTATCTGCAAAAGAATTAAGTTGAGTACGCCAAGCCCTACCGAAGCCATCACTGCACTCAGCTTGAGGAGTCCGTGCAGAAATTGTGCATGTATAAGAGAAGTCGGTAATATGAGGTCAGTTGTCTTGCGAGAGAACGTTGAGTGTCAACGTGGGTGGTGTTGCACGATTCGGTGAGAGTGCATGCACGCGCTGTGAAGACAAGCCGCGCGCGCGACACATGGACAACTACATGCCGTCAGAGTAGAGTCTTCGCAGATAAACCGTGCTTCTGTGCTGGGAACGTGCCGTGGAGAAACAAGGCTTTCAAACCCAGAGGATTTTTAACTTGCCACTGGCCGTAACCCAAAGAATTAGAGAAATGACCCAGTGTTCAACATAACAAAAATTTTTGTAGTGCATAGATTCAAAAGTAACCCTGAATTAAAACTCATGATATTATACGATTTTAGAGGAAAGCGATATAAGAAACTTTAGTAACTTGAGAATCTCACCCAAGCGGCGCTACTTGCGCAGAAAGTGATATTTTCTTATCCCAAAGTCCATTCGGTACAGCCACGTAAAAATGTTGAACCATTACTATGAAAGTAGTTCTTTATCCTCGTCGCCAATATTGTTATGTAGGCAGTAACGCGGCGATTTGATCTAGCAAATATATTGGTTGATGATAATATTGGAATACTAACAAATAGGTCTGTGTAATATAGTTAGAGTGTCTTTTACAAACTGAGTGGAGAGTTCAGATGAATCGTATAAACAATCAACACATGTTGGTCGGCACACCTGTACAGCAGACAATAGATCAACGCTAAGCTCCGCCCACGTGACAGTCATATTTGTTTTGGTCGTCTGTCGTGCATCACAAGTTCGAAAAAAGGATTAAAATTACCCTGTAAACAAACAGGTATGTCACATTTTCTAAATATGAAGTAAATATCAGCTTTATTTCTAGTACTTCAACAAAAATTGGAACATAATGACCACGCATTCTGAACGAAATTTGATCTCAAGAGGCAATCGAGTGACCGCTTAACTTCAAAGCCGTTTTTCTCGGCTCGTGATTTCAGGATAGTGACACGATTCTCGGGCCTATTTTTCCACAACATGTGGGTCAATTTTAACGAAAGTTGCAAATTTGAAATCCTCTTGGACTGAAGTAAAATCGCGTGCCAGGGTTTTTTGATTAATGGCCCAGACTTTTTAGTTATTAGACGGAAAGTGACCAAATGACAAAAAGTGGCGTGCTTGCCCCAACTCACACGCAAAAAATGTCACAAAATCAAGATCATAATAATTTTGTACATATATTTGGTATGGATAAGTAGAAAATTGCGTAAGGAAATAGTTGATGATGATCCCTGTGCATTTTGAAAAAAAATTCGAGGTAAAATTGGATTTGTTGAAAATTAAAAAATACGATTTTTTAAAAAAACGAACTACAAAAAAACGTTTTTTTTCGATTTTTGCCGCTTTCAGAGTCATGTCTAACTAGTTAAAACTCCCTTTTTATTCATTTTAGTTAGGAACCTGGAGATTTGATCAGTGTATACACCTACCTTAACCTAGAATAAACAAACCCTTGAAACGAGTTCTCACTAAGGTTAGAAGTAGCGTGGACGCTACTTGAAGTTGGGGCAACTTGACACACTTGTGACAACTTACCCAACTTCATCGAAGTAGGGTATCTTGGCCCTTGCTCTCATGACACCCATAGGGATGTCTAATAATTTTGCGATATATCTGTGGCATGGTTAGTGTATGAAGTGCGAACCCTACGATGAACGAGGACAAGATACTCTAACGCAAGTTGCTAGGTAAACTCGTAGTGTGAACACGACTTAAGAGTTGCTGAAAGGGCGTGACTCAGTGGTTCAACGCAAGCCAATGCTTCGCAACACTGACAAGAACATTAGAAAAAATGTTAGTCGGACATTTTGTTTAAGTAGACTAGTGAACGCATGGTTTAATAAAGTGATTATCTGGAATCAGCTTTCAGTCTATCATCGCACAGAAAGACATCATTATTGTTCTTTGACCAGCTGTGCCCAAACCACCAAGGAGGGATAACATGACAATTGGTGAGCACGTCGGTAGTGACTACCGTCAATTCTTGTTAAACATCGCTGTTACATGTAGCTCGAGCTTTTTACGTGAATATGTACCGACGACTTCGAAGAGGTTCGCCAGTTTTGTCTGTGTACATTAAAGACTCGTGCAGGCTGCACGAATTCTTATAGGTTACAGAAATTGAAGTCAGATGCTAATTACGTGAGTCTTGAGGAAAGTGCAACTCTGATCTATACTAGTCAACAAAAGTAAGGATATTGGATTTCAACAGTTATATATTTAACTGAAACCGATTGGCACTTTCAATTTTCAGTTATTGGAAATAGTACGTGTAAATCATTCGAATGAACAGGATTAAACCCATGCCTAATGATGTCGTATGGATTTCGCAAGCTATTGTTTAACTTGCGAGATCTTTGCGACGGGCGTACGCATGGTTATCGCCTATGGGACGCTAACATTGTTTTCCTTTGCCGCGTCTTTGTTGGATACATCAATACAGGTCGCACGGATGTCGTACCTTGGGCGCCCATCAGCTGGTTACCGATAAATGCTTACCATTATTTTTAAGAAAGAAAAACAAAATGAAGAATAGTTAGTATTACGCCTATCTACCGATACCTACATGTATGCGACGAACTTGCGCCCTACTGCAGTTTCCCGTGGAACACGTGTCGAAAACTTAACGCAGATGGTGAGAGAGCACATAGGATAGTACATTAAAATGCTGAACTTCAGTTTAAGTGTGTGATTTCATCCTATGTTAGCTAGTATATGCTGCCTGACAATGAAATGTTCATGGAAGGTAGTGAACAATCTCATCTGGGGCAAGGTGTCACAGCCAGTCAGAAATACCTGCCAACTCGAACCCCCTAGAGCATTAGTGTATCACTTGTTCAAACTCTCCCCTTTAATTAAAGGGTCAACAGAACCGACGTTTTATCTAGTCCACTTAGTGTTAGACGGTCGGTAAAATCGATCTCATTTTGTTTATTTATCATGTTAGAAATCTATTATTTAACGTTTTGAAGCCCAGAAAGCGTTTGAAAGCCCCCATGCTACCCACGCTTGAGCTTGAATCTACTCGGTTACTTTTCACGGGAACATTTATAAAAGTCTACGTAGAAAAACTCAAACAACACAACACAAGGTTAGCTTCCGCAGAGAAATTGCTAGCATACATGTATCAGATAAAATATTTTCGGTAGCGTAAAGACAGCCATGACAATTTGAAAAGATGAGTGTTCACGCGCTGATGTCGTCGATTTTCACTCTCCAACGTCTTGGTTATACTTCCAGCTAGAAGCGTTTTAATACACCCTGTATTTGTCGAGATATTCTTAATAGGATTGCGTCCCATAACTTTGAAACACCCTGTATTAAACGGAAATCGGATATTGCATGTATGGCACTTTTATTAGTTTCCCAGTGTTTGCGCATTTACTTTCTTTCTCCCTCATGCTTGCTAATTGCAGAACGTAGCTTGTCTTAAAACAATTGAGGGCAACCTTCCGTTTTAGAGCAACAAATCGCGGGAAAACTGCAAACTGGGTGCATGCGAATAGTGACTGAATGAGATATTAAGATATTCAGCTCATTAATGTTAAAAGTTATCTCCTTTCGGTAGTAATACTTTAACTCATCAAATTAAATGCGTACTGTTTATTGAACATCTATTCCTAAATAAGGTGCTCTCAGAAAGTAATTATTTTTTGAAAATAGTTTAATATAAAGTGTTTTTGAATGACAGAGAAATTTACCTTTCAGGAAATTAGAAAAATACTTGGAAAAAACCAAGTACAAACCGGTTTGTGATAACATCCAACGAGGTTCCATTTAGGGTTACATGATCATGTCTTTGGATTGATGACACTCGTTCAACGTTCTAAGCAAGTGAAAACAAAAGAAAGGTTTTTTAAAATAACTAAAGTTATGAAAAATGCAAAGATCGACTGATTGTAAATTACTGTACCTGTTCGGAGTTTGGTGAGCTTTGGATCGCTAGCTTTCGGGTCCTACTCGGGCCCTTCTTTAGAAATACCATCACTCATCCTTATTAACGGAGTCGGATAATAAACTTTTCCTCCGCTAGCACAAAGGTCGTTTTATGTCATGTGCGTTCACTGTTAATTTATTTCTAACATACAATAACGACTTCCCGAAATAACTCAACGAACGCTATCTTGATTTTGCATTTTATCCACAATGCTGCGCATGTGCAGACAGCTCTTTACATAACTGTGCTCTGCTGTCGTGTTATTCCTCATTTTGCATCAAAATCGTCTTAACATTTTGTAACTTTGATGCTAATTAATTTTACAGCGTACACATCATATAATATCCAGAAAATTTTCAGAACTAGACTGAATTTCAATCTTACTTAGTGTGATCACATCAACGCTGCCGTGCACAAATTTAACGAGAAACTATTTGGGATGTTGAAGTAAAACATTCCATTCCAAGAGAAAACCCTTAAATTCATAATAAACTATAGTTTAACGACCACAGAAAAAGACGTTACGTCGCAAAGCAAGACTCCATAGAGCGTTTAGAAAATCAGGCAATCAAGCTAACTTTAAAGGCAACCAGTATCATTTTTACGGCTGATACATCCTATTTTGGGCTTATTGTTGGGTGGGATAGACTTTTTGAAGTTATAAGGTTTGACCAGAGGTAGAAAACAATACAATTTGTTGTGTTTTCATGGTGTTGTTACTAGTCGCCAATTCTCGCCGTTATCTACCAGACATTCACTAAAATGAAAGCGGGTGACATTACTAGTTAGCTACATGCACACTTAAATTACGTTACCATGTGTCGTGTGGGACTTGGATATGCTAGCAGAGGGTTTCGCTTCAACCACGAAAGTTCACGGTTCACGTTCGAAATAATTTCAGTAGCAAGCAAGTTATATACTCTACGCGTTCTTTCGTTGCTGTTAACGCTTCTTTTAAAAAGAATTAAAACCGAGACCCGGCAATAGATCTTTTATTCATGCTGCAATATGGAACTCTCTTAGCACAGAAATTAATATTAAAAAGTGGCTGTACTTTACATGTACTTACCCATTCTTACACCTTACCTCTCATTACTGTAAATACTCTCACTATTTACTATCATCTCTTTAGTTACTTTGATGTCTTTTAATCAACTTTTCATCATCCTTCGTCATTTATTTATTATCTCGATTCTTAACCTGTTCTAAATATTGCATGTTACATGTATTCAATTATTTTTTTTGCTACTTTATTGTATTATATTACTATTTTCTATTTTGTTGTTGAGGGCCCTTTTGGAAAGCAGCACCGACACTGAGGAGGCCACCCTCATTTTAAGTAGTACTGTAGAAAAATAAATAAATAAATAAAGGAGCTCCCAGCTAAAAGATGTTCAAAGCCTGGCGTCACTTTTAATTTCCATACCTTCGAGCCACCTCGGAAAAATGCCTGCAAGTATGTCGTAACAGGATCCCGACCGACCGAAATCATCCCTCAAAGAACGTGTGAATTGCAAAGCCACCGAACCACCTAAAATCACGTCCTTTCTCAAGACTGACTAAAGTTGCTCCTTCAAATGAAACGGTGGCCGTACTAATTTTGTCCGTGAGCTCCGAAATTAGTAGGACCTGGAGGTTTCCTACGAAAGGTTTTTGCATACAAAGCTTTGTGACCGTAGCTTTAAGCCTCAATCACAAATACCCTTACGACTAATCTTTCTAGACTACCATTCCGTATGAGCTTCTTTAACCCTAGGTCACACCTTACATTTAGGTTGCACAAGCTCCTAAGGGCAGTCTACGAGCAAAAAGGTAAAGAAACACGGAGAAGGCGCGTGTGACGTGCTGTTTTTCGATCCGTTGACTGGATGCAGACCAGCCGCAGAGAACGTACCTTGAAATAACAATCGGCCACTACGGGCATTTAAGTATTTTCAACGATTTGAGAATCTCTAAAAATCGCACGGCCTAAATATCGTACGTCCGGTTATGACAAAATGGCTTCACGTTCGTTGACCGTCCGCAAGACATCGTGGTCGCACCTGTCAAGCTATACAAACTGTCGAACCGCTGAAACTGTCACAATCTTAAGACTCGTTATTGTTACTTGTGATATATATTGTTGGTGGAAATGCGCAAACTGTCGTAAACTTCAAGGTATGACCGTTTGTACAAACCTTCGAAGCAAAACAATCTGCAACCACGTCAAAACAACGATTTGAAAATGCCATCAGTATCTACATATACTTCACGATATCATTGACAGGCGATATTACGACCATCGTTTGTATCCTGTATGTCAATCTTCAGTGACAATTAGCCATTAATTTTTTTCTCCGTATGTCACTTAAATGTATTTATGTTAAAATCATTCTTCCCACTATCTCGGCTTCAGCCAACCTCATTCCGTCAGCCTTGGCTTAATCACAGTTACATGTATCCTCTTCACCGTTTAACTGTCAATAATACCATCCTCTGCAATTTCCTGCCGGTCGAAGGTCGACTGAGAGAGAAAATGGAATCACTAACTCTTGAGCGAACCTCGCAGCCCAAAACTTCAACGCAGAGCCAATTCAATAATCGTTGAAAAGAGCCACCTTGAGTCTTAATTTATCGGAACGTACCAGGAATTGGAAAATAACTTATCAATTCTGTTCAAGACGCGCCAGAACAAGGCACACCGCTAGCACCTGATAGGACAGGGCCCACAATTCTTTGATTTTGGGATCGAATAAAGACCCTATTCCCCTCCGAAAATTATTTAAAAAAACACATGAAATTCTCCTCATGAGGTCCAGAAATTCCCCTCAAGCGATTGAAAAATTCCCTCGAGAATTGAGTCACTTGTAACTCATACACGCGACAATTTGGAAAAGCACAAAATGTTAGTTTTGGCTATTTGAGGCGTTTGATTGTTTTTGGCCAAAATATGATTACGAACTTTAAAATCAGCGCATACGTAAACAACGACATATTGATTGACGTTTCGGTTTACTGTCTCTGAACCATTCACAAACCTGATAACAGACTTTTGTCATTTTCTAGACTCAAAACACCGTTGAGTCATGTTTTGTACCAACTCAGCTGTACTGAATGTGAACAGTTTTACATTGGAATGACCAACATGATTCTCAACACCAGAGTCAAAGAACACTGTAAAGACACACAGAGTGCTGTTCTTAACAATTCATTGACAACTGGTCACACTATAGATTAGTCTGGTGTTCAGATCTTGGGCAAGGATATTGTCACACTCATTCTTCTCATAAAGGAGGCTATGCATATTTGACTGAGAATAGCAATTATGATTGATCCGACTGTATAGAAGGCAGGGAAACAATCATGCCTGCCACAAACCTGGCTCACGGTGCGCTCGCGCTTCGTTCACGCCTATCTCACGGTAAGTTCTTGGCACAGTCACGCTTAGGCTCACGCCAGTTGTCACGGTCGATTCACGCCTCACTCTCCGGTCTGTCTCCGGTTACGGTCACGCCTACCGAAAGCAGCCCGGACGAAGTCTAATAACTCAGTGGCTGTAATGTATGTACGCCTACGTAAACTATATTAACCAGTATTAACGATGTTTCATTCCAAATAAATTTTTAACGCTCTCAAAGTTGTTCTATGTCAAATATTACTTGGATTATATGGGAAAACAATTAATTGATCATATATTTAAAACGTTTTGGCTGTTTTAATTTCATTCGCATAATACTTAATTCAACTGCAACATCATGTGACTCGTTAAAGAAAATAACCATAAACTGTCTCAAAAGAATCCAACAGAATCCATCCAAAGATTAAAAACATGTACAGGCATCAGCGCGTCAGGATTTGACTCCATTCAGTGCCTGGGACCTAACCTTTTTACTTGGGATCGAACTCGAAATTATATTTTGTTATGTTTAATTCTACTTTTGTGTGAATTCAAGACAAGTGTTCGTTATTCTACGCTCGAGTAGATAAATGTAGTGGCATACGTGTCTAATCCTAATTTGCACTTAATGGCCCCGTCATCCGTCATTAAGGCTAAGTTTTCAAGTCTGAACTCGCACTTCCGAGTTTTTACTTAGTTGTTAGCTCATATATGTAGAGGTTATCAACACGAACTTAGACTATAAACTCATTTTCATACACCGTGATGTACTCTAGCACAGAATAATAAACACTTATCTTATGTTCGCGAGAAAGAAGACCGAAAAATTCAAACATTTTGAATTTGTTTTCCAGAAGGAAGGATCGCGGCCCTAGGAGTCAATAACTCGTGTCTCTAAGTGGTAATTTTGGCTCCCTTCTGGGTATTGTTTTGCAAATGTAGGCCTAACTACTGCGCGCGAACTTGGAATCTTGCTTAGTATCAAGATCGCACATGCGAGAGCTTAAAATACACGATGAAACTGGACAACTTCACGCAAATAATCCCTTTCCCGTTCAAAAAAAACTTGAACTGCACTAAATCAGATTACATGTTAAAATTACGTTAATTTTAAGCAATACCTTTCAACTATTGGCGTTCTTATTCACCAAACGATAGTTGATTTAACCATTCGCTTATTTCTCTGATTCTTTGACATACATGTAACTTACGCTAAAGGAGAAAATGGGTGATGATGAGGTCAGTAATTACAGCATTCTTTACACTGAACAAAAAATTCACCTGAATGCTAAAATGAATATTCAATTCCAAGTTCACGCATACGCGATCTTGAGAATAAACAGGATTCAAAGTTTTCGTACGGCATCACTACTATATTTCTTAGTGCAGACACCTGTTTTCTCTTTTGCTCTCTGTTTCTGCGCAAACTGTCGCAATTTGAGGGTTACGTCAGTTTGTGAGATCCCACATTAACAAACTGTTACAACAGCAATATTCTACATCTTCTGCTTCAAAGCCTATCACAAACTGTCACAATGCGAAGACTGATACAGTCTGTGACTGTTTGTGGTATTGTTGCGCAAAACAAACCCAGGTCGCTTCGCACAAACATCTTAGGAACATCGTAAGAACTCCACAAGATGCTTCTCGGTTAAGGGTCAACAGGCAATTCCAGAACACCACGCTCATACAGCAATCGTAAGGATGACTAACAACTGTCGTGGCTCATTGTAGTACTCGTAAGAAACCTTCGGAACGGAGATTCGTAAGATCTCCAAGCGAACGTCAGATGCTCGGCAGTAAAGCTGAAGAACGGAATTTCCTGCCATTGTGTATATGAGGCCTTACAAACGTGTCCGCGTGATTAACCAAAAACTACAGATTAGATTTGAAGTCAGTAAAAGTACGTGTTTTGTGAAATTAGAATGCCTCTACAATTCTATTTTTCACCTTTTACTACTTTGACAATAATTGGGTCACATGACCATATCCTTTGAATATAATTTGGAATAAGAAATGCAATCAAGAACATGACCAATTTCCTTGTTATACAAATGTTTTTAAACTTAAATGGTGTAATGTCAAAAGCGCTACACAGTTTTCTAAATTATCATTTCTCTTTCGTTTCGAAAAACTTGAGATTCGTCATGAAAATGACAAAAGTCTTGTTTTTTGATAGCCCCTTATACAAAGGTGGTACTCTGCCCCTCATACAAAGATGGGACGCTTTAAACGCAATTCCTATAGTGATGTGGAGAACAGTACATAAATATAGATTATTACGTGGCGAAGTCGTTATCCCCCGTTATCTGGAGCCCGAGTGGATTTTGGAGAATTGTCCCCCGAGGGGCGTTAGCCCCGAGCGTGATAATTCTCCAAAATCAACGAGGGCTCTAGATAAGGGAGATAACGACTGAGAACATGTAGTAATCTATTTATACCACATAGTGAACGAGAAACATTGCAATGAATCGATCTACATGTACCTTTCTCGACTCGCCTCGGCTTTGTAACTACTTTCTGTGTCAGAGGCTCGAGGTCGAAGGTCGTGACCTTTTAGAAAAGTCTAGCTATTTTTGTCAAATAATGCTTATACTCAAAACCAATTGAAAATTTAAACAGAATAGAAATAAAGTGAATCTATGAATTAAGGTTTAGCAGCTATTACAGCTTACTATACATTTTATCACGCTAAGCTTTGACCGGGAAAATATCTTCTGCTAAAGTAGGTTACCGCTAGTAACTGGATATAATGCTCAGGTCAAAGGATCCCGACGACACGATACCCGCATTCAAATTGGTGATCGGTGATTTACAAGTGAAAGAACACTAGAGAAAATTTCACTGAATTAAAATATCGCTTTAATGGAAGATATGCGTCTTATTTTTCATAGCGTATAATTGTCGGTGCAATGCCCTTTGCTGAACATGCGATTGTTGCGCGTGCTCATGTAAGTATTCTATTTTCACGTTCGATGACGTCATCCGGTGAGTGGTGTAGTGGTAAAGTCGGGCTACTCGAAACTCCTGAGGCCCGGGTTCGAATCCGGCCTCGGTTTCCCGCCAAAATGTCATCTCCCTAGTGAGATAACTTTATGGGTTATTACACGGTTGTATCTGCCATTCGAGGCTAAGTATAAGTCATGTCATACCCCAAAATCTCTCTTTCTACAAGTACCCAACAGGTGTATGCGAAACTTCTAAAATAGCGCAAATCAAGTATTCTTCGTTCAATTTTCTTTCAAGACATGCTCTTGGCGCGACTACATTACACTGGTTACCAAATTACCAACTTGATTGATACCCACTTTGTTAAAGATTAATGCATTCACATGAAGCTTTTGAACTAGCCAACTTAAATTTGGATTAGGTTGCTCTTACATGTATGTATAACATGCTCATGTTTTTGGTTGCTGGGTGGTTTCTATTTGTTCATTCTGCCTGGTAGCTGGTCATATCTACAGTACACTAATCACTGGACTATACATGTACATGACTTATAAGTTTCGTTTACAAATTACACCCCACTCAACCCAATCACCTGCAGATGGCGCCTTACCACACCCTTTGTGTTTACAATGCACTAAACTTAATCTGGTGGAAATAGTTACCCGCGCACTACTTTCTATTGGCACTTGAAATTCCTTTATTAGTCGCAAGACCGCGCAGGGTAAAGCACCTTGCCTAGCCTAGTCTGAGTGTAGCAAGGGTTGTGAACGCTATTCCTATGTCAAATTTCCAAGAGTAACGGTAATTCCATTTGTATTGTTTTATCGAAATTCTTAATAAATGGACATATGTAACAAACACTTCGTTGCACGTTCTGGGAGGGGTACAAAGTGCCGTCCTTGACCGATTACCATTGATCGTTGTTAGAGATTCAAAGAGACTGAAATTTGTAAGACGAGACATTTTATTTATTGTCGATTAGTCAGCACTTGTCAGGTGTTTAAAGGCGAAATTGATTTGGATGTATGAAACCAGGAACACCAGCTGAGCGCTTATTGAACAATGGCATGAAACAGCTAGCCACTTAGTCAGTTGCGTTTCCACATTACGTTGATGAATATGTTCCCATGATATCAAGTATCGCAGTAATACTCGTCATGAGAATATTTTAAATGAGTGAATTCACAAAAATTCTTCCCATTGCACAAATGATGTTACGAGTTTATGGCATAATAAGCATTTAGGGAAATGGGAATCCACTTTGGCTTGCCAATATTACTTTAGACGGATATCGACAGCAGACATGGCTACCTGAAAGAAATGGTGTAAGCCTCTAGTCGAAGTTACACTTGATTTTGTGAAAAATGCTCTCAAAATAAAATTTCCCTTGTGCGCTTTAGTGTGTGCTTAGTAGGCGAAGAGTTACCGTATTGTTTCTGACGTAGTAGTCTCTCTATGGAGGTGGTAAAACGGTAAAAACGTATTTTAACATTAATGAAAACAAACCGGTGAAATTGTCACTGCTTAATTGCACAAAAACAAAATCCCACCGTCAACGTCCCCGTCAGACAAACACTTTTGTTTTAACATACTGGATTTCAAAAACAAATTACTGTTCCAAAAGCCCATACGATCACTTAAGTACAGCCATAAATATAAACATTGCCAAAGTGCTGCATGCGGGCTACGTTAGCTTAATCTTAAGAGTTGTTAAAGAGGGCCTAGTAAGTGTGCATATTAGACAGGTTTACTGATTTGCATTCAGAGAGTTAGTCACTTCAGTTGGATTTGTCAGCAACTATACACGTGTTGCGTTCTCAAACTCGTGGTTAGCTACCCATTCTGTATGTCAATAAGACCAATTATTTACACAATGCGGCTGGCTGCGAAAACAGCGCCGGAATCGCGTTGCATAACTTGCATTGTTATGAAATTAATTAGTTAATGAATTCAACCGCCAGCGATGACAATGATACGTCAATGACCTGCATACATATCGCCATGTTCCCAGCAGTCAACCGAACGTATCAAAAATTACATAGAAACGAACATTTAGTTTTGGTCAACGAATTACAGGTGAACTTGACGATGTTGAAATGTTTGTTATACTTCACAAGTGTCCTATCTCTGCCTTTCACTTTTGATGGTACTTGTAAACTAATTTTATTTAAATGTTAAAAGATGTGTAAGCACTTAACAGCTAAAAACGATGCTCCTTGACAAGCTGATCGGAGGAAAATGGTCCAGTGTGAACAGCTATTTTACCTCAGAGACGTTACTTGAAATGACATTCCAAGCGCTCCATTAAGATCATGTTTCAATGCGTGTAGGTTACAAGTCCACCAGGAAAGTGCGCCACCTCCAGGTAAAATAAGGTAATATGAAGAAATAAAGTACTTCTTCTATTAATGACAGCACTGTTTCTGTTCTGGTTGTAAGAATCGGGAGATTCAGATTATGAAGAAACTTAGGTAGCACACCCCTGGGGCCCACTTTATCAAACAGGTCTGAGTCCGACTGTAGCTGATACACGGCCGTAAGCACGTTATTGCAAACACGACGACACTTGTCATAAGAGTTAATGACCGCATTCTCGAGTCACACAGATACTGAACTACATGTATGTGTTGCAAGCAGTTTATCCCGTTTAAACCACCATCTTTTTGGCCACATCACGTGACCTAATGAATAAATGTCCGAAAAAATTTCTGCCCCCGACCGGGACTCGATCCCAGGACCTTCTGCTCACCGTGCAGATGGCGGATTAAAAGGGATAAACTGCGTGCAGCACATTCCACGACTCACTGAATAAGATATATTTATACATACATGTATGTGCAAATTAAAATTGAATTTACTGCTGCCTTAGCAAAGACTAGACTTATTGTCTTCAGAGTAAAAGGGGCAGAGACGCCGATTGTATGAAACAGTTCCAAATACATTGTGTACGTTCTTTAAATTTCCACCACATTTGTGAACTTGTGAAAGCACTGATTTGATTGCCTAATGCTGTCTAGTCTTCATTGCTAAGCCATTTTTAATCAGTTTGGGACACACAGAGAGCAATTTTACGTTGAGTTCTCTATTGTATTAAAATTAAATTGGAAGCTTGTAATACATTGCCTCTAAAGAGTAGCTGACAATAAAGGAAAACACAAAATTCGTGAGTCAACAAAAACACAAATTCAGGATTTAGGGAACATAATACTAACCACTATTTGGGGCTGATCAATGCAACCGGGCACAGGGGCTTACATCTCGTCTGGCTGACTTCGCGCACGTTACAATAAAACTTTTTGAAGGGGCACGCGTTGACGTAATGATCAGAAGAAAGTGGCTCAGTGTAAACACGTATAAAAATGTTATGCCTTAACGGGATTCCTTGAAATGACAGTCCATGTACTCCACTGCGACTGTACTGTAAACTGGAGATCGTAAATCATCCAATCAACGAAGTTTAATTTCTGCACTTACACGTGGTGCAACTCAACTGTTTCGGTAAATCCACGATTAACCCGGGTCAAGAAAATGGGGCAACCGGATATTCTTGAGAAGCGAAGCTTTGTCCGGCGCACATGCCCCATGAACGGACATATGAGAACACTGGTTGATGGTGTGGAAAAAAATAACAGTTACCGCGCACAAACTTGATTATTTGAAGTGATACTGTGAAAACAATATACTTAATATGAAAAAAAAGAAATTCGTAGACGGTAGCAAAGGTCTTGTTAGGTTGCACCGTTGTTGCAAAAATTATACTCTGAATCCATGGTTTTGCGTTTGCAACGCACCAGAAAGTAGTCCATGGTTATTACCTGCATATGACTCAACACGCTGTACACGTAAATTTAGACACATTGACTGAAATGAGGGCGAATATTCAAATGATATTTTTCTATGGAATAGTGGTTGATTTAAAACCAGTGCTGCTTGATCGTATAAACATTTCTTATAATTTCATCCAATGAATTTGTCGATTTTATCAAGTTTTATGAAATAAAATGTAAATGAAATGAGCAAAGAATAAGGACAACATGTAGAAATACATGTTAAGTTATTACGGATTTTTGCTTGCGATAACTCTTATGAAGTTTGAACAAAAGAATTGTTAGCGCACCATGCATAGATTTACCAGTTTCTATCAAACGTACATTATCGGCAAGAACAGTAATTTTCTGAGATTAGCCTGATCGCGAAGTCGAACTTGTCATCCTAGAAGTCGCAGTCAAATTCTTTGCCTTTGACTTCACCAAAAGTCTGTTGAGAATTGGCGGTTTGTAATACAGTCACAAAAACACAACGGGTTTCTATATTTCTGGTTAATTATTTCAAGACGGTTTTCCTATCCAACACTAATCCCAAAGCTTCTTTATTCGATAAGTGTGGGCAACCGTAGTACGACACAGAGATGTTTTGTCGCTAAAAACTTACCTCCATATTTAGATATCGTATTGGTCACAGGACCAACGCATCCTCTTCAAAGACTTGGCCTTAGGTAAATGTCACTTCTTAACGTGTTCGATTATAGCGTTTGCGTTGTCAATAACCGTTTCCGCTGCCTTCAAATGATTTGATTCAAGCTCATCCTACGCGTGTGACTACATTGGTTTCCCAGTAACGTAGACTGGTTTTAGAAATTAAATTATCAGTTTTTCGAAATCGTCGGAACTGTCTTTAGCTGGCTTTCATGAAGCCGTATTCCAGGGCTTAACAAAATTGCCATCCCTGTAAAACTTACCGCTTCTCCTTAACGGCTATAGCTGCTGATCTAGTCACTTTTATAGTATCGCTTGTGTTATATACATGTACGCCAAAAAATCGATCAAACATCGGCTAGGTAGCACGTTATGAAAGTTCTAAAGTGTTCCATACAGCTCTAAGCGAAACCTAGTGGACGAATTTGACCAAGCATGCACGCGGGGAATTTACGACGACAACGCCGTATTGTCAATACGTGATAGAGTGCTATGGAATATTAAAGCATTGGTATACCAATGTACGGAATGTCGCCTTTTAAATACTCGGACAAAAACATCATGGATTCCATGCTCATGGGTTAGATATCGAGGTATGGGTCTAGTTGAAGTACACTTAATTACTATCTTCACTGACAAGTTTTAATTCAGATTTAATGAAATATAAGTAAAATCATTAGAATACTGTTCTGCGGACTACGTAGAGCTGAGGATTGGTTACATTTTAAATTCAGGACATAGCCAAGAACACTAGTGTCACAGAGCTGCTGAGAACACTACTCCCAGAAGACGGATTAGAGCCATATAAATCCAAAGAAACGGAGTTGATTTTCGCCAGATGTTATTTGACATCATCTCGGCGGCAACTTACTCACAATGGAGGGAATAATCCTCCACCTCCACCACACGAGCGGGAAACGCAATGATTACTCGCGTCCCGTTTTAGGACGAAATTTAAAATAATGCTTCCTCACTGGTTAGCAAATTCTACTATGCTGCCATGTATGGTGTTTTGTTGCACTACATGTAACTAGGCTACATATACTTTACAACGCAAGAGTGTTCATCAACGTATAGTGAAAATGATGGGTCATTTATGTGTGCACAAGAATATTAATGTTATTTTATAGCCTTTTATGCTAAAAGTCACTCAGACAAGACTTTATCGCATGCCTATAAATAACAATAAATTAGACAAAACGGCAAGCGTCAGAATTGATTAGAACAACACCTTCAGTGGAGCACTCACCTTAACAAAACATTTTTATTAGTGTCGAAGACAATACATCGTATGAGACGAGACACTAGTGCTCTGAGAAGCTCCATTGTCACGTCCATGCTACGAGGTCACAAAATCTTCGTCGAAACATTTCCCTAACTATGACCACGAAAATAATAAAAACGTCTGACAGTCTTCTTCCGTGTCAGCGTTGATTGTGCTCTTTGTGCATTACAGTCCCAGCAAATGTCTCTAATGGTCGATCATCAACACCACCACCACCACCACCACCACTACAAATACCACACCACCACCATCAACACCACCACCATCAGCATCATCAGCAGCACTCCCACCACCGTCACTTTTGTAAAAAAATCATTTCTATATGATGTTGTATTTTTGGATGACGTGCCTATGCATTTTCTTTATGTGAGCGATATCTTTAAAGTCCGTATCTCAGAGGGCAATCTAGTTCAAAAACTTAAAAATATATACCAAAT
Organism: Phoronis australis; assembly: GCA_002633005.1. Lineage (NCBI taxonomy): Eukaryota > Metazoa > Phoronida > Phoronidae > Phoronis > Phoronis australis. The sequence goes on along the minus strand of NMRA01000011.1, from coordinate 186,720 downwards.
TAAGTAAGACGTAATATTCACATCCTTTCTCTTATCAAATTAAAAGCCTTTTTGAGCACAATTTTGTACCTCGGCCGAGATCGGAAAATCATCGTCTATTCCCGTCTATTTCCGTGACCCGAGTTCCCGCGTGTCAGTTCAGGAACTATTTCTGAATGCCGGTCATGTTGTCCTTGAAAACGTATTGACATCACCGTTAGCATATATGCGTTGTTACTTTGTTTTGTTGTTTTTGATTCTCATTTTGGTTCCTTTTGTACAAACTTGATTATTTATTACCCAAGTTTTACTTTGCATATGATGAATAGTATTAAACGCATAATCATAAGTTAGTGAAATACGTCGCAGCCCCCGAAGCCAACGCTCGGCTACTGAGGTCAGCCCTCACTCATCGCGAGGGTACGTCAAATTTCAGCAACAGTACCCGTTTAGGTAATAAATTAGGGAAAAAACTTTCTTGATCAACAAATGTCTTATCTTTATCGCCATATCGTGAAACTAATGCAAAGTACCAGCCTGAAGTGAGCAATTACCGTGTGACTATCCGGACGTATGAGCGCAATGTGTACTTGGCAGCAAATAGGCACCGGCTTTACTGGCCGTTAAAATGTAAACTAGAAAAAAATATTCACGTGTGGCGATGTTTCAACAAAGAAAAACAAGTTTTATCTCAAAACAGCGAACTCCACACTTCAATTGCAATAATGCGCACCTGTGTTTGATTTTGTTGCCCGGACATAATATATAGCAATTTTATTCAATTATTTTGATGTTGCATGTTCGTTGTTCTAGAGTTCGATTACCAGAGTTTATTATACCCAGTAAAACAAGCTTAACCTAGCCTCCGCCATAGTCAGTCTCGCTGTTCAGTCGTTGGCACAGGACTGTGACTAGTGCGTAATTTTATGCAAGTGTCGAAAACTATCTTTGTATGTATACGGCATTCATGATTTGAACCATTTATTCCGATAAAGCAGCCGGGGACGGCATGCCTTCGTCTTTTGTCAGTGCAGTGGTCTCAATCCATCCTCACCGAGTCATCGGCTGCACATCCGAGTCTGGCAAAATAATTTCTGTCAATATTTATTTTGCCACATTTTGTCAACATTTTCAGTACAAATTGTGCCTATTTTGGTTATATTAAAGTTAAGGTACGCTGTCGATAATTTTATTCCCGATTGCAGGCTGGTAACAGACTCTGCTCCAATCGCACAGTCGTCGTACTTAAGCCTGGGTTCCTCAATGAATTGTACTTCCGGTTTCCCGGTTAGTTCAAAATGGCGGTGTGTGCTTCGCGTCGGAATCGTGAGTGGCGCGTTTATTTAAACTTTATTCGCTTACGGATTGCGTATTACTTATGTGATAGGTACTACGTGGTTCCATATAATCTCTTCTAGGATTCTAACTGTGAAGTGAATCTTTACTATGTATTTTATGAATGCCTAATGGTATCGTAATTTGTTTCATGATGTATGCCGTCCCACAGGGCCCACTAGGGCACTTGCCCGGGGGGCATGACTACGGGGCCCCACACCTATCCATGCGGCCATAATGCTGAAAAATCCAATGGCATAGTATTGAAAGTCTGATACAAACTTACACGCTGGGACTCGGAATTAACGTCTAAGATATGCCTCAACTTCCGAACTTGAGTTAAAAACTTAAGTCAAACTTAATATCAATTTCTTCTAACTGACGTCAGACAAATTGAAGTGTTATCTTAAAATTGGCTTAAATTTAATATTTGTCTTAGCTAAGTCATTTTTCTTGGAATGGGCCCCTGAACTCCTTGCTACGTAGGGTGCACCCTGCAGACATTGATTACTGTGATCTTTAATGTTACACCTACAAACATCTCAAGCTCTATAGGATACAGTCCGTTGTGACAAGTCTGACATTGTTTTTGGATTGTACTGAACATTGAAAAATAATTCCGACTAATTTAATCGATGATATCAAATGTTAAAATTTCACGATGGTGACAAACTGTGTAGGAACACATTCATTTAAGTTCAAGGCTGAAATTGGTGAAGAACCAACTTCGTAGCAAAAATTGTCTACAGCGCCAAAAGTGGCATTCAATTTAGAGCACGGACACCGGCAATTTGAACCCAGTCCGACTTTGAGAAGAACATTACACAGAAGAACGCCCGCAAGTTCATGTACATGTATTTAATACTTAACAAAGCAATAAAGCTTAGGAGGATGCGTTCCGCTGACGCGAAAAACTCGCGAAAAAGCAAAATCGCAGCAGACCACGCAAAATCGCGTGAGTGAAAAGAGAGTGTACTACAGGCATGCCCTGGAGCTTATTCGTGGCAGACTCGCCAAAGTAGCGTTAAAGGTCTAACTCGGTTACCCAGTCAGTGAAGCGAGCTTACTTAAGCATATTCGAGCTATACGCGGCGGCGAGGAGGTGACTGGTCAGTGAGATTGGAATGTCTCCGCTAAGCGAAGATTTCTCGCCGCAAGTGCTTCGCGAGTGTCTTGGGTCTATGCAGCACACTCTTGGTAATGATACTCAGGACTCCCACTTCCCCAGGTGTCTGACTTTAGACATAACGACTGAGTACAATTTTTGCTAAACTCGTGTTTTGAAAGGCATGCATTATGGTGTCCAACCATCTGTGTTTCATAATTTTTATCGCACTTTTGTTGGAGTACCAGCAAACCCATCTACATGTATGAATACACTTATACGGTTATGTGTGAACTTATTGGTACGCACTACATGTACATATACATCTCTCATGGGACTTTTTATTGCTCATCTTTTCAGAAATTATATGTTTTACAAACTGCATCTCATTTTCATTCTTATTCATTATTTCGCCAACCTCAGTCTCCTTTTTATCTCTGGTGACGAGCTTGCCCCACACGTTACATGTATGTGGATCATAAAAGTTTTTATTATTCTCGTACGCATGTGTGTTGGTAGGGGCACCAGTACACCGCTGTTCTTGGGAGCCTATGGTAGTGGCAATGAGGCCCTAGGCCATCGTCACTGCAACCATGACAGTCCCACCATTACCATCGTCATCATTTCCACTACCTTCAGCACCGGCAGTTCCGCCTGTATTTTGATAAGTGATTTTCGCGATAACCAGAGGCTACACTCTGATGGCTTGAGCGGTATCGCGCCAACAGTTGCGAAAGTCGTTGGACATCTTTCTCTAGTAAAAAAGAACAAACGAGAGACGCTAATGAAGCCGTTGCCATGACATTACCTGCGTACAAGGGTAACAATTTAGCAAAATAGTAAAGCCATTATCACCATATTATCGTCCTTTAATTAAAACATTATGTTATTTGCTACCGTACTTAATGCGTTCACAACAAATTGCTCTTGGCCAACAATGGTATTTCTCTGAAATTAAAGAATTCGAAACATGTGATTGCTTACACAGATGAGTTAATAGTCTGTCGTGATTAAGTGTACGGGCAGTCTTAATAATTTTGTCAAAAGTTTTTAGTCACATGTCATATTCTAGAAAATCCTCGTTATTAACCGTTTGTCTGTGATTGTTACCACCGTTTCCTAGAACTGATTCATTTTTGTGGAATTTTTTTATTGTACCACTCCATAATCCAAAGGTTTTTCGATCTGTTCCATTAAATGTTTTTTTTTTCAAAAAAATAAAAAAAATCTATAACCAGATCTTACATAAATCGAGTGATTTCTGGTAAAATTAGCGCACTACAATTCCCGTGTGTACAAGTACATGCACACCATGACCCCGAACAAAAGTTCAGTTCAATTTACATAGTACTGCTGCCAGCAGCTTGCATGTTATTCGAAGTTCTCTGTATGGAGAAGTTGTTTTATAACTTTTATTGTGAAGCAAACAAATATTACAAAAGTTCGTTGTTCGTAAGGACAAACTGGCGTAAACATTTACATTCACATATCCCAAGGGAACCAGAAATAGGGAAGAAAGGAATATACAATGTAGCTCTATATATGTATGCAGTGTTAGTTTTGAGGCCCATCTTCCATAGAAGTCAGCATCTTGGCAGCTAGTGTATTAAAAATACTTTTCAAGAGGAACATCAAGAGGAAGAAGGTGTTAGGGCTCAGGACTGACTGAGTGATAATTCGTATAACATGTCTAATCACACACCTTGACATTCACAACCCGGTTACTCGGTTAGGAACGGAGGCAGAGAGTTTCTACAGCTAACCATGTCAAATTACCCAGTAGCGTGGTCATCATGATTTAATCGATATGCCTCCAAACACACACTATGCTCAAGGGAAACAGTAGTTCAAATGTTCATATTAGCAAATGTGTATAAGGTTGGTAGTATAGCTGACCCCAAGGCTTGACTCTGTTTTGCTGATTTACCACAAACCCATAGTTCTATAATCTGCGACTGTGAGTTTAGTATACATGTTCGTAGAACCAGGAAGATAAATTCATTACAAACAAAAAGCCTGTCACTGTTTCACCAAATGAATCGCATGGTTACAGGTAGACAAGCTTCTCCAACACAGCCGGGTAACTTATTGATTCATTAAACAATAATAGGCAAGTTTTAGAACTTTTCCAAACTTTTGAGGGTCGAGGATTGGCTGATTACTTATCGTTTTACAAATTTGAAACACTGAAAACGATCTAAAGTCGTCGGTGATATCCGATAATTGGCTAAAACAGAATTTAGATATGTCGCAGTATGGTGCACCACCGTTCTACTTGTACTATACAGTGTATACGTGTACATGTGCTGTGCTTCTTAAGGGTCTTTTGTCTATTCATTACTGCAGCTACATATTATTTCAAATTTGCACAAAACATCCTCGCATGTCTCATCAAGCGAATCGTGCGATTACCTGTAATGAAACAAAGTAACTACTGGTGCCAATTAACCGAATTGCACGTTCAGGAGCCGACTCAATCGCCATACAATACATTTGAAAAACGACAGCAGCACAGTAGTTGAAATAACCCGAAATGTCAGCCTTCATATAGTTACTTTGCTCTTCATCAAATAACTCTTTCACTATCCGTTTTCAATCCAGATTTGTATATATCCGTGAGCGTTTAATCATGACATCTCTTTAGACAATGCCCATCCTTGTGTGCACAAAAACACTTAACCCGTTTTGATAAAACTCTCCTTTTCACATCAAGGCTAACAAATGAGTGGATTATCACTTATATCTTGACTCCAATAAATGGATGGAGACGAAAAGGGTTAATTTAACCAACACTCATCAATCCCAAAATGAAAGCGCTTTAGAGAGCGACACTCGGCGAAGTACAGAATATTAGGATGGGAAACATTGGCTGGGACTAATGACCGCACAAAGACTCTACGCAATTAGGAGAGTTGTTTTAAGTGCTGAATAAACGAAAACAAAGTCATTATTGCTTTGAACTAAAGAGTGCGACTTGCTTTAATAATAGGTGTGTTGTACAAAAGCTTTGTTCTTGCGAAGCAACACACGTCTAACTGTTGAACACATGATTCGAAAGAAAACAATCGCACCGCCCTCATGACTATGCTTTATTTACTATAATACATGTACTTTACATGCAGAAAATTCTTGAAAATTCAAATCAAATGAAATTTGGCCATGTTATTGATACAATTGTTTTAGCTGAATGTACCTTTCGTTTTGGATAAATTTTACTAAAATGGTAAGGTCTCGTGACCAAATCAATGACAGTTTGAAATAAAGTCAAAACTCAAATTTTACGGGCTTTCTACTTTCAGAAAATGTATACATATAGTTGTTTAAACTGGACGGATTTTAAGATATTTTGGCTTAGCACACACGCTTGTCGACAACGTCCAATAAAAATTTAATCGGCCATAGAAAGGAAATTTGGAGAATACACGGTTGTGTTCCGTAAACCCAAGACACTCGCGAGTAATGCAAGGTCGCTGGCTTACATGTAGCTAAGTTCTAATACATTGGGATACGTGAAGACATACTGCTTGGGACTTGCCAGACAACGATGTACATCCTTTAGGCAGTTCACTTGTTTTTTTACTAGCTGGACACTAACTACAGTAAAATAATTACTCTGCGCGTGTAAGCGCAGAGTGCTGTTGTTCCTGGGTTTTCTTCAATTTTATTCTTCTTATTCTTCTTATTCTTCTTATTCTTATTCTTCTTCCGACCAACTTTGAGGCTTAATAACTCCAAATTGGGTGCAGGTACGGTATTTAAATTCGGCATATGACTTTTGACAATACATAAATTTTGATTGGTTATACAATCATATTCCATATTGCACCGAAAAAGGTCGTTTGGTGCAAATGTCATATAATTTTCAAAATGCTACGCCTCCTTCAGTTTTAAAGCTATCTTTTTCAAATTGGGTGCACAGGTATAAGTCGACATGACAATTTAAAAAATACCTTTCTAAGTAATCGGGTCATCCAATCAGGTGAAATAGGTCAAAGGTCATTAGGTGCAAACTAAAATTTTGANAATGGATGGAGACGAAAAGGGTTAATTTAACCAACACTCATCAATCCCAAAATGAAAGCGCTTTAGAGAGCGACACTCGGCGAAGTACAGAATATTAGGATGGGAAACATTGGCTGGGACTAATGACCGCAAAAAGACTACGCAATTAGGAGAGTTGTTTTAAGTGCTGAATAAACGAAAACAAAGTCATTATTGCTGTGAACTAAAGAGAGTGCGACTTACTTTAATAATAGGTGTGTTGTACAAAAGCTTTGTTCTTGCGAAGCAACACACGTCTAACTGTTGAACATATGATTCGAAAGAAAACAATCGCACCGCCCTCATGACTATGCTTTATTTACTATAATACATGTACTTTACATGCAGAAAATTCTTGAAAATTCAAATCAAATGAAATTTGGCCATGTTATTGATACAATTGTTTTAGCTGAATGCACCTTTCGTTTTGGATAAATTCTACTAAAATGGTAAGGTCTCGTGACCAAATCAATGACAGTTTGAAATAAAGTCAAAACTCAAATTTTACGGGCTTTCTACAGCACTTTCAGAAAATGTATACATATAGTTGTTTAAACTGGACGGATTTTAAGATATTTTGGCTTAGCAAACACGCTTGTCGACAACGTCCAATAAAAATTTAATCGGCCATAGAAAGGAAATTTGGAGAATACACGGTTGTGTTCCGTAAACCCAAGACACTCGCGAGTAAAGCAAGTCAGGTCGCTCGCTTACATGTAGCTAAGTTCTAATACATTGGGATACGTGAAGACGTACTGCTTGGGACTTGCCAGACAACGATGTACATCCTTTAGGCAGTTCACTTGTTTTTTACTAGCTGGACACTAACTACAGTAAAATAATTACTCTGCGCGTGTAAGCGCAGAGTACTGTTGTTCCTGGGTTTTCTTCAATTTTATTCTTCTTATTCTTCTTATTCTTATTATTCTTCCGACCAACTTTGAGGCTTAATAACTCCAAATTGGGTGCAGGTACGGTCTTTAAATTCGGCATATGACTTTTGACAATACATAAATTTTGATTGGTTATATAATCATATTCCATATTGCACCGGAAAAGGTCGTTTGGTGCAAAGGTCATATAATTTTCAAAATGCTACTCCTCCTTCAGTTTTAAAGCTATCTTTTTCAAATTCGGTGCACAGGTATAAGTCGACATGACAATTTAAAAAAAGTAATCGGGTCATCCAATCAGGTGAAATAGGTCAAAGGTCATTAGGTGCAAACTAAAATTTTGAGCTAGACACTTCAAATTGGCAGGTCTGATTGCCACAGGTAAATCAAATCGGAATCAAAAGTTTCAGGTCATTTAGTGCAAACATGGGGTCATTAGGTGCATTTTTCTTCTGAAAATTTGACCTATTCAATCAGCAAGTATTCTGATGTGTCAACCGTTAGACAACTGTGATTCTCAGCGTTAAACACATTTTCCATGGGCTTTGCAGTAATTCTCCTAAAGATGCTTAAAATGCACCGGATAAGGTCAATTAGTGCAAAGGTCATGTAACGTTCAACATGTTATATCTCTTACGTTTTTCAAGGAATTCTTTTCAATTTCAGCACACTGGTGTAAGTCAACATACCAATTGAATACCCTACTTTAGTTTACAATAGGCTTAACCAATCAGAAAAAATAGGTCAAAGGTCATTGAGTGCAAACTAAAATTTTGAGCTAGAGACTTCAGAATTACGTATCTGTTTACTAAGTGCGATTGAGTTTGAATTCTAAATTTTCAGGTCATTTGGTGCACCCATGGGGTCATTAGGTGCATTTTTCTTCTGAAAGTTTGACCACTTCATTCATCTTGTATTCTGAAGTGCTTAAAGTAAAACATCTGTGATTATTAGCATTAACCACACTTTTAATCGAGTTAACAATTACTCCCTCATCGGGGCTCATAATGCACCGGAAGAGGTCAATTAGTGGAAAGGTCATCAAAAAATTAATATGTAATTTCTCCTATAATTTTAAAGAATTCCTTTTCATATTGGTAAACGGGTTGCTGTCAGTAACTTCCCATAATAATTCCAGTAATATGTACACGCAGAGTCCGTTATTGTCACGCCGTGACAATAATCTTTCTAGTTACAGTTGCACTCGTACATCTAAAGAAAATTATGTTCGACGGCTGCACGTGAATTGCTGACACCTGCGGACCGTTTTATCAAAGGTCGCCCGTGTGAGTTCAGTCTTATGGTACAAGAACACAGTTTATTCAACGACGGAGAGCAACTGTGAAAATTAAATATCAAGGTGCAGAAACAATTCAGTGACCATGTCTCCAATAGGGGAATAAGTACATGTAGCCGATAAGATCGTTACATGTCGTTCCGGTGGCCGGCTAGACATGTATTTGCTATCATGAACTAGGTTAGTTTGTTGTTATTTATTCGTGCATTGCCGTTGCGTATGTAAAGTATTTGAAAACTTATTTTACTGAATATTCATTACTTTCTGAAGAACAAACACGTATTTTACACAATCATGTTTTGGAAAGACTAAACTACGTTTGAAACAGAGTGGCCCACTTCCATATGCTCGGCATTGGCCGCAGAATGGGAAATAGATTTTCATATTTCGTAAGAGGCGCGTTCTTAACGAAGATTTTTAAAGCACCGAATAATGAGTGAACTGCAAAAAGAAGGCCTCAGCAAAGTTTCTTTTTCTTGTCCCGACGCGATGTGCTTTTAAGCTGGGAGAAGAGGATTTTGCGGCTGAACGTATCTCAAATAAACAGACTCAACAGAGGAACATGAAAACTACATGGACAACATGCAACACCAGTGCGCAAATTGGACGTCCCGTTCAGGTTCGAGGATTGATCACCGCCAAATCTGTTACGAAAAGGCACCCTTGCTGGGTCAGGAAGTCTACGCATTTTTGCGTATCTTACCATTAGCAATTGTTGAGTTGGGTGAAATGTATATTTTTACGTGGCAAAGTCGTTATCCCCCGTAATCTAAAGCCCAAGTGGATTTTGAAGAATTATCGCCGGGACGTGGGGGGGGGGGCTAACGCCTCTCGGGCGACAATTCTCCAAAATCCAAGAGGGATATAGATAAGGGGGATAACGACTGAGAACATGTAGGCCTAATAATCTATTTGTACATACCGAGCGATAAACATTGCAATGAATCGATCTGCCTTTCTCGACTCGCCTTGGCTTTGGAACTACTTTCTATGTCAGAGACACAGCCAATTGAAAATTTAAACAAAATAGAAATAAAGTGAATCCATGAAGTTTTAAGCAAACAGGCTAGCTTACTACAAACAGCTTTGCACCGTGAAAGTAGGTTACCACTGGTTAAGGAGTATAATGTCCAAGCCAAAGATTTCCGACGACGTGTTACCCACATTTAAACTGGAGGTCGATGATTTAAAAGTGAAAGAAAATGACGGATAAATTTTATTGAATTAACGATGTCGTTTTTATTGAAATTATACGTCTTATTTTTCACAGCGTAATAAATGTCGGTACAATGAGGTTTGATGAACATACGATTATTGTGCGTACTCATTTACATTTAGTATTCAAATTTCACGTAAGATAAACGTCAGCTGCTGAGTAGCTAGCTCAGTGGTAAGGCGACGGCTGTCGTTACATGAAACTTGAGTTAAGCGAGTTGGAATCCGGCCTCCCGCTACACTGTTAATCAACACGCGTAGATTGTCATTTTCCATTGAATTTAATTAAATAATTGGCGTTAGGTAAACTATTTATAATTCGTATCTTGTAAAATAATTACATGTACATTACGCTGATAAACCTGCACGAATGGGGTGACTTTCATGGAGGCCTCCGACAAAGAATGAGCACCATTGCGCTATCCCTCTATAAGGATGAGTTTATATAGTAAAGACTCCCTAATACATGTAACGCGAGTATACCAATTTTCAGCTGTAACGTGGAGTCCGTAAGGAGTAACTAGAAATATCGTAGCTATCAAACACGGTAGCCGCCGGAGGTGAAGAACGCTGAGCGTGACAGCACTTTTTGCCACGCTCGATTTATGCGCGTGCTTGTCACCACAGGGATGATTTCAGGAGCTCGCCCTGCGCAACTGGTGCAAAAATAATTTCATTGATGGACAGTGACTACTTTGCTCGGAGCAAATGGTCCCATTAAAGTTGAAAGCGAAAAGTACAAGTGGCCGCTCATAGGACCTTCAAATTGCCCCATATACTAATTCGACGAACAAGAACTGCCATTGATCAGGGCGTGATTGCATCCACATATAGCTATAAAATTGGTCCCAAGAAGTTCTTTACACAAATCAAAGAGATGTAGTCTCTAGGCGTAAAAAACAATTGGTTCCTTATTGTTGAAGATAGAGGAGGCAGTGGGGCCTTGTGTGGCAGGTGGCCGATTTCTTTACTCGAGGTCGTGGGTTCGAGTCCCACTGCGTCACACTACTAAACCCTTGAGTCAGGTTTCTAGCTCCTCAGCTCGGTTTTAACTATATATTAATAAAGTACAAAAATAGTTCCAGGTGATCAATGCAATGGGTACAGATGCGCGAGCTCCGCACTTCTTGTACAACGTGTATCAGATCGCCTGCAATTATTTTTTAACTTGTTGGGGGTTTTAGCAGGCGCATAAAATACGCTTAAGCTTCCTTGACAAGCCTACTTAAATTGTTGAACCTGGGCCCGGTCTCCAATCTTTTTACTCAAAATGGAACTCGAAATTAGGTTTGGCATTTTCTACTCTACTTTTGGGCGAAATCAAGATAGGTGTCTATTATTCTATGCTCCAGTACACAATAACTTGCGTAGATAATTTATTGCCCTTAGTTCACAGTTTGTAAAC
>NMRA01000011.1:116341-174213 GCA_002633005.1 Phoronis australis | reverse complement strand
AAAAAATGTTCATTGAAATTATAGACACATGGTGAACAGAGACACCTGGTGGCTGCCAAAAGTATTGCTCACAGGCTACTTTAGTTTCTGACAATATTGGACAAGACAACTAGTTCTTGTCTGTCAATCATCTAAGTTCTTAACAGGTCCTCCTAGAGGCAATTTGTTTGCAAGTGCTGGATTTTATGTTTTAACCTATTAAAAATAATTAAAATATTATGGGTCATGGGTTGGAGAAATAAATGAAAAATATGGGCGGTGGGTACGAAATAAAAGTGCCTTCCCCCCCTCCCATACAGATTTTGCTGGAACAGCCCTCAATGACTTCCATAGTTAGCAATGACTATTCTTGGGGAAACATGCCAGTGTCCCGGCCGCTATGTCTTCAAAGAACTCCAAGGACTCTCCTTTTTAATATTACAAACAAAAATCGACAAAGCTGTCACGAAACAGTCCACCTAATGGAAGGGAAATGACAATGATTTTGTTTATGTTCGAGGTAGGAAACGGAAACACAACTAATTCTGATCTAGATACATGTACATGTAAGCCGTACGATCACGTGAGGTGAAGTCTGACCTTTGACCGAAACAATTGCCTCAGTCACCATTTGGTCAAAGGATATTCATTTGAGAGGTCCTGCATTTACAACTATCAAAACACAGAAGACAAGATTTTTTAGGCTTTGGTACACAGACTTTCAGAGTTATATCTATGATAAGTAAAACGAAGTTGAACGTGTAAAGTAGACAAAACATTATAGTGGGTTGAAAGCTGTGACAATCTTTAATTCAATACAGCCATTTGCTGGCACTGAATACGTACTGTAAGAATTCTAAGTGAACAATACCTGGAAAAGATGACAGTTCGTGTACAGAAATCAATTTCGCAGATGCAATTAAGAAAGTGAGAAAATTGCAACTAATAAATATCCATTGACAGCAAAGTCATTTAGTAGGCGATGAATCGATGTTTACAGACAGCGTCTTTTAAGAATTTCGGAATTCATGAAACTTACTCACACAAAATCGTTAAGCCGTTTTAATTAGAAAGATGCGCTCCGACGGTATGAATTTTAACTATACTTTTCACACAGAGGTGTGGCAAAATATTTCTTTACAACGGTCAAGCACATCCGATGCAAATGCTTCCGAGTGCGCATGTCCGCATATCGTCGCTGCCAATGTACTTTGCGGGTCATATTGACGACACATTATAGTACAAGGGGCGTAGTAGACCCTTAGTATAATGGGAAGAACTCTTACTTTCCGTTACAAGACTCGCGCCACGGTTCACGGAAGCTCAACTAAAATCAAACACAGGCACCGTTACCGGGGACATGAGAATGAGGACAGTGGTCGCCAGAGGGCGCTCCCCTGTTACAGTCTGGAAGCATGATTCGATATTTCGGTATTAGTGATTCTGATTTAGTTTTATAGTGTTAAATACTGTATGCACATACATTTGTAAAATACACGAATATAAATCGGTAAATAAAACAACAAGAATGGATCAACTGAATTTTGAAATTTTCGGATTTAACAACTTCCTTTGTCAACAAAAACAGAAATAAAGTAAAATCAAACACTATATGACAATTGACATATAAGATATGGTGTAATGAATATGATACACTTTTGCGTAAAATATTCAATGACATATTTTAAGAAGTCTTTATGTTCAATCCATGAGGTTCTATTTTATTGAGCTTGTCTATCCAATATTGTTCTCTTTTGAGTCTGTGAGGGGTACTGGGGTGTTGGAGTTTTTCTATTATTTGTACAGAAATATCTCGGATATTATGGTTTTTGGAATTGAAATGATTACCTATAGTATCAGAAATGTTTTTATGTATTATGTTAAATCTATGATTACGAAACTGAGTTTGTAGATTATGTTGAGTTTGTCCTACGTATTGGATAGAACATTTTTTTACAAGTTATAAGGTAAATAATATTGTTGGTGGTGCAATCAGAATAATGTTTTATTTCAAAGTTTTCATTGGTTTAATACACGCATAAGAACGTGCATAAATACATACATACATACATACGTTCATACATACGTGCATACATACATACATATAGTACATACTGAGAAATTGGCCGCGATTTCAGGTAGCCCTCAAACAAGCCAGATTTGCAAAAAAAACTAGTAGGTTGACAGTACATTTGAACCACATTTTTGGAATCACTAGGAAATTTGCTTTCGGAATCTAGTGTTGTCTTTAGTCGAGCATCGGCAGGGAAGTGGTGGTTTTGGGGTGAAAAGTGCCAATTTTGCATTTTTGCACCTATTTTTCTTAGTCTAGCTAGGTTTACAGTGAGAGTGAAAGGATCAAAAATACAAGAACAAAATAAAGTTTCTGTGCTCATTTGTAGGGCTTGTGGTGTGAAATGACTCAAAACTTTTCTTTAATTGCATGCAGTTTTTGACAGAGTGAAGAAAGGGTGAAGAGTCCATTGACGTGTGTTCTGATAGGCAAAACCCAGTGAGAACTGTTCTGTGCCTGTGTCAGTTGCGCCGGGTCAAACGTTGGTGTCTAAACGGGACTCAAGTTTCGTGCAAATCTTGTTAGCGCAAGATTTGCCTAATGCAAAATCAACGCTTAAACAAACGAGACTGGCCTCAGACGTGGTTGTCACGATCATCAACTGCAGGGCCATTTTGTTATCTTTCTCCGTTCATCTTACACCAAAATTGCTTCTTCAAGTCTTTTTACATTCCTTGCGCCTCGACCCGACCCACCTACACGTCAAACACCATGGTAAGCAAACTGCCTTTCAATGCCGGCAATTGCGGATGACAATATTTGCCTACAGTCACTCGTCCACTACACGTATTGTGGCACTAGAAACTTATACAGGTGTCATTTTTTTTGGTCAAAGTACGATTAGAAAACGGAAAATCGACGCACAAATAAACATGAACTTTTTTATTTGTGCGGCAATTATCCGTTTTCTAATTATACAGGTGTAGTCGCCATGGTAACAACGGTATGTATCGATGCTGACAGCATATACGCTAGCACTGGGCATCTTTTTTTCGCCCGGGCGAAAATCCGTGTCGAGTGCGACAATTCCCCTATGTAATAACAAGCCTGGCGGACGATTAATCGAAAGCCCGCATTTTACAAAGACAACGGTTAAGATTTGCGCACAAAGACAATTCATACATGTATGCACATACTCTAAGATCATCAAAGTTTCAAATCTACACTTCATGTGCGTAATTTGCATTTGCTGATCAGTTAATTCTACTTCTCTTGTAATCTTACTTTATATGTCCAAAATCAAAACCCATAAATTTCGATATTTAATAAACTTATGAAACAATCAGTATCTTTATGCAGAGACTATAAAACATGGAATCCCAAATTATTACCTGTTCAGTTGTTGTGTTACCCACAAACCCATGAGCAGGCAGTTGCTTTTAAGTTGAACAATGGTCTGACTACGTGACATCAGGTAATCTCGCAAGACCTTCTGGTCAAAATCAACGGACATGTTGTGTTTGTCGGAGCGAGCATTAACAAAAACCGTAAATTTACCTCGGTGCTTGAGAGCAGTTTCGTGACATGCTTGTACAGGGTTGGTATAGTCAATTGAACTGCCTTTGAGTTTTACTGCGAAAATGGGCTGAATTTAGTTGAATTTCCCCAAAACTATTAACTGCAAGAAAAGAAAGTCATTGTTAATCATTACAAGCTTTGCCTTACTGACTGGCGTGTCATATAACCAATTACATAACCTCAATGGTTTACTGAACGTGACATCTTATTTTCAAAACCGTGAGTCATCGTGCCATGTTCTGCGTTTATACTACGACGAGAGAAATCGTGAAAAACACATCTCAAACTTTGCGACTTTGATTTTGAGTGTTTTAGGGCGATTACATGTGATGGATAGTTGTTTGAGGTCCTTTACGGACTGACATTTATGAACCCGGTTGCCACAATGTTTTGACTAGGCTTTTGCTCGTGTTCCGAAAATGCTCTGCGCGAAAGCTCCGATACGAGTCCATCAAGTCACACAAAACCGAACAACCGTGCTAGCTTCAAACTTGTCAGTCAAACAACTCTGTTGAATGTCTGTTCTCTTTTAAAACATACAATTACTAACTGAAATCCACTGATACCCCGACTGCTTCTTTGTTGTGATTTCAGTCTCGCTGGAAGTCATGTTCATAGAAATAGCCATGTTAAAAGTAAATTGACACTTGCTATACGACCTTAGAAATAAAGAAAATGACAAAAACTCGTTGTTTTGCCAGTGGTTAAGATTTGGAGTTAAATAAATGAGCACGGGATTCGAACGGATTAATTCACCTCACGTACATGTATATGTACATGTATAGGCCACGTAATCATTTGATTAGGCTTACACGTACAAACTCACTAGTTACATCTCGTTGACTGTCAGTTACTATTTTCTTTCTGTAGTCGTTGATATAAGTTTGCAGAAACTCAATTATTGTCAGTTTACTGTTAGGTTATTAGAACAAAATCCTACACTGAGGAATTAGGTGATGTCTCCACCTTGTAATCTCAACAACTGATGACAAGTTTAATCAATATCGGCTCCAGGATTTTACTAAACGTATTGGCAAATTCGTGGCAATACATTTAAGCGAAAACTTGCAGACGGTTGAAAATTTCAGGTAAAGTCTTCACTTCGTGATGAAAAATGTAAAACTTCCGTCTCAGAGAAGCTACACGTACATGTATCAATACGTTGAGAGTCACATGCAGGCCCATAGCCAGGGGATCCGGGGGTTCGATCGAACCTCCCCCGCGGAAAAGATTCAGTCCCCCCGCTAAAGATAGGACGGAATGGACAACAACAACAAAATCGTTGCCGCTACTGGTACTATTAACTATAGTAATAACCCAAAGTTAGTAATAATTTTGAAATTTGCTTCTGATTCAATGCGCTTCACGTGGCATCGGGTCGTACCGCCCGAGTGGTGTTCGACGTGTAGATGACAGGATCATACAGGCGATAAGAGGAAGCTTCATGTTATTCATAAGCAATGAGCGCGCGTTGTGGCTACACCAGCGGGTAACAAGGGGTCTAGAAGTGAATATCTATACCTAGGCAAAGAACTCGAGCCCTGTGACCTAAGTAAACTCTACAGCAAGAGAGCTCCCAAAATGTAATGCCTTAATTGGCCAAGAAATGAAATGGCAGAAAATTGAGATTTATTATTCTGTTATTTTGGTTTAATTGCTTGAGTAGTACGGTAAATTGCAAGCATTTTCAAATTTTGAATTGAAGTGATCGTCAAATATGCAAATATGTTGTTCATCCAGTCTCCACTTTGATTGTTAATTGGTGGATTGACATGCATGAGTACGTTTCCGTTGTTTTAAATTCAGTACACGCTGACGGTAAGTTCACTGTTGACAGTCCCGTCATGCTCAAAACCCAGACATTCAGCTACCGTGTTTTCTTGAACTGAGAAAACCCTGTCGAGGATTTGTACTGTATTATGGAAAAGTAAGGCTACGACCTCAACTTTGGCCAATGAAGAAAGTTTTATCTTGCCAATCATTGTCAATGGTGTACAGCCCTGCGGACTTCATACGAGCAACAAAATTGATGGCAAAGTTTCCTAAGCTACATGCCAAAGGTTCACTACTCCGAGGGTTCGCTGCTCCGAAAATACACTACTTCGAATTTCCACAATTCCAAAATCAGAACTGCGACAGTTCGTTACTCTCATTGGCTGATAGTCTGACTCGGGGAAAAATCTCGGGGGCACGGTTCAGGGCTGCGGTGACCAACGGCGGTTTTTAAATTAAGAAGACTGAATGTGACTCCCTGACTTCGTGAAGATGGCAAAAGCAGGTTGGCCATTTATTTACGACCAGGCCTTGAGCGTGGTTCCTTGGGTGAGGCTGAGGCGCAGCGGCCCTAAACTTTTCAGTCGCGCTGTGATGTGATCTTGACATGGATTTAATGAATGCATCATGGTTGATAATTCATCGATATTTCTAACTAATTCTTCTTCTTTTAAAAGTGCAAGTACGTACTCTTTTTCCCATATTAAGACATGCGGGTAATTTCGCATGCGCATGGAATCCAAGCAATGTGATTTAGTAACCGGGCGCTGTTTTCCGTATAAGTACTCCACTCACAACCACTAATAACCAAAGTATCGTATATTTTTGCATGTAAAAGTATAAAACTTAAACATGAGTCTGAAAGTTTGGATATTTACGGAGCAGTGAACCTTCGGAATAGTGAGCCATCGGAGTGGTGAACCTTTGAAATAGTGGGCTGTTCCCATTTCCAGCGACGTAAGCAACTTACGTAACACGTAAGAATACCACCACGTATACAATTTCGTCAAGTCATTCTCCAAATTAACTTCATATTTCCATCCAAATATGTAATGAGGTGTAGTCACTCACTATCAGCATGCCTGATTTGAAATTTTAGCAGGAGGTAATGCGAGAACGTTCTCTTTGCAAGCAACCGTCCGAGCATCCTCATTTCTGTTATAATAAATTCTGTCTCATCTCAGAAACATAGAGCTGAGAGTCATCGTTGTGTATACAGATTTCCTTTCCCCGTAATTGAGCTGCGTCAAATTGCCTTACCGAAAACTCTACAATGTCGACATTTGCAAAATATCAAAAAGTCAACCGTTCTAGAAATTCGAACCACCCCTGCCTGCTGGGTACGGGCCTGGCAGTCTGGCCGCTTTAGTCACCACTGGTAGCCATTTGACGAAAAAGTAATCACTAGTAGACGTGCTTAGTGTCTTACTTTCTTCAAATAGTGTTCAGTTCGCCAGAGCGTCGCATAACAAACGCCTTTTCCACTAATCATGAATCGCCGAGTGACATCAATGCTTCTGGAGGATAGCCTACCACTGAGAGCTCAGCGTTGTGACCATCATGTTCCCGTGTGTCTTTCATGTGCGAATAAACACTTATGAAAGCGTCTCTTTTGAGCACGCCATAACGAGCACTGGACTCAATGATTTATCAAGCCTAAGGAGACAACTAAGTGCTACCCTAGATGCTTTTCTAGTCATATGATACTACGCAAATGTTTTCTGTTCTTACATTTCTTTAATAGTATCTGATGTGAACTATGCCAAAAACCAAAAAACAAAACGGGGAAGTGAACACCCACAACACTCCATGCTGTTTTTCTTCTGCTCATCACCTACTGTCAGCTAGTACACCTAATTGTGCCACGGCGATTTTCACCGGAAGCTTATAGACACCCACGATACCTATATACTGTACTGTATAATCTACGCTATTACTCAGTCAGCACAGTAGAGCACAGCGTCATGGCAGAAAACAAGACCACGGGAAATTTGACTTTTGTGCTGACGGCCATAAAACGTCACAAATTGGTACGGCATGTTCTTTTGCGCTAAATTCTTTAATTAGATTACAGTACGTCAATTTCGAAAATTCGAAGACGGGCAACAGTTACGATGGCCAGCCTTAGTTTAACATCCTTCTTGAAACTTGCACGTTTGACAGGCACACTCTGTTTACCATCACATTAATGACAGGTCCCGTACAGTTAACACATCGATCAGCACAGTTGCTGTGCGTGTGGCGCCAATAAGTCTGTGGTACACCATGAGACTAGGTGGAACACAGAGGGCAACTTTCCGCGTCTCAATATCACGACCGTGGTCGCACCATGTGAAGGATTTAATTGATCCGACATGTGAACGAAGCTCAGTTGAAAAGAATGGCCACGTGAATGAAAGTTCACAAATACTTGGACTTGTGGACGAGTTTACCCGTTTGTACTGACTGGTTATTTTTCCTGAGAGCTCTTTACGATTGTTTTCCTTCTTGCGGTAACTGTTTTAGTGAAACAACATCGGCGACACATGGAAAAGAATCGGTGCTTTCATTACAGCAATTAAGGATAAAAAGAGGATAACGTTGCTTTGGAAGAGCAAAATAACAAGCGGAAAAGTCGTTTTGGCAACATAACTTGGTTTAGACCGTCTTTAAGTTCAACCAAACCGGTTTAAAATAATTATGGAATCAAGGTTTGTCCTAATTTTCTAAATTTCCACTTTCAGAGATTTGTGAGACGTTGCTAAGGCGTTAGAACCCCCCAAAACCCTTACGGTCATATAGTGGTCAATTTCTATATAAGCAGAAACGTTGTGCCGTCTTGAGTGATATAGTGTTCAGAGTTTGTACGGTGCTGGAGAGAAAACATACTGTATTTCATCATAGACCTGTGGAAGCCGTAGGTTTCCTATTTTTCATTTACATGTACGTGTAGCTTGCTCGGTAACCCAAACCTTAACTCTCCCGAGATTCCGACTCTTTCTTTGTTGCAGGATAGATACGTTGACGTGTTGAATCATCACAATGTACCTGCAGGGTTAACAACGTGTAAAAGAAATCAAAGGTTTCTGTTTCAGTCCCGATAGCTAACCAACGGATTCGTTGTGAAACCGTTTTCAAAGTACACTAATCGGCTCATTAAAATTTTCGAAAGAAAGCTCCCAATGGGGAAGATAGATAATCTTCAATGTAAATAAATTGGAATTTCAAACTAGGGTAGATTTAAATTATGTTAAGATTGCGTAGAGCATGTAGATCGCTAAAAAAATGTCCAAATTTTGATTACAGCGTAACATCATATCCCAGAAATGGCTGACTGAATTCACATGGAACTTGTCCTATGCTTTGTGCACTGTTCTCCAAAACGCTGTTAGGAAATGTTTCACACCTGTATATATTGTTCCTATTTTTCATGAGAAGCTATCAAAATAGAACTTGGGCGTTTTACTCTCAAAAACGGCTTTATAATATTCCTTACCGAGACATTATTCTATTTCGGTTACCAAAAAGAACTTCGAAACCATAAGCCACTCAAGAAATGCATCTGAGTTTATTGGGTTGGCAAACCCTAAAATTGCTTATTTGGTAATGTACATATACATGTACGCATCAACTGTGCTTAGGGTAACAACATCTAAATTTCTAAAGGCCTTCAGAAAATAGCCTAACGCTACAAGTTACTTATGCAAACTTGGAAGGACGCGCGCAAGGAGATATTCGAGTTGTACCATTTCAAAATGCGTTGTGAAAGATATGGACTCAGTAAAGTTTCCTGAATTTTGAATATTACAGTTCGGTCAAAGCGTGTAAAATGTTAAATAAATTTACCAGCTAAGCTTATATCTCACCAACAGGAGACCCAACCTCGCAGACTACTCCCAGAAGCAGACAGATTCCCGACCGCTGTGCATTACAAGGGCATGCAATGCTTCCACAGTCCTGGTGATTTTAGGGCGAGGATTAGGACCTCGTTTTCCCGGAGATACCCGAATGTTTTGACGGGGATGTCCGCAAAATCTAGCGGATTCATAAGAATTCCCGAACAGCTACATTTACAAGTAAGTCCCAAACAATGCTAGAAGAGATGCCATGTTGCCAAGAATGGGTACTTGATTTGGAAAAGAGATTTTGACATTGAAACCATTCGGTAGCTTTGTGTAGTTGAAAAACCATTCGCAGGGGATTTTGTCTAAAAGGCACCCTTAAATAGAGAATCTCGTCGAGAAAAGGCCCCCTTTGAGCGGCATGTCCCTTTGTATAAAAGTATCTCCGGAACTATACAAGAGCCGATTACACGTCATTGCATGGTGACCTCTTTAACAAAAGTTGCTCTCCCATTAGAGACGAAACTTCGCGGGAAAGGTTAAACCCGGTAGTTAATCTGCAAGCGAAACTTAAAATAGTAGGATTTAAAACCAAAGTTTCAATCGGTACTCACCGAAGCTTCGGTGTAGCAGGAGCAGTTAAAGCGAAACTTCGTCGAAGTTTTCGGTAGAGGTCGCGGCAACGATATACGATCACGCGAGACTTGCAAAACTTGTTCTGTTGTTGTAGTATAGCCGACGTAGATAAATAAAAAAGCCCATCTGATGAAGAATGACACTGATCATTTTCATTAAAACACGTAAATGGCAGGCGAACAATTTTCAGTTTGCCTCGAACTCGCTACTCAAGATTCGTTTGAGACTGTAAATGAACTGCGTCAGTGCGTCGTCTGTTGTCGTAGCGATAAGTTCGATACCGCTAGTGGGAAAGGTAAGCGAAGTTTCGGAGAAGCTTCAATAAACCGAAGTTTTCCTAACAGGAAAATTACAAAAGACTTGTGTAAAACTTTTCGGACAGAAAACATCAAAATTAAGTAGGCAGTGTCAAGCTCGATTTCAATTCACTGTTATGAGCCAGATTGATAGTTTTCAAAGGTTCTATTTATAATAAATATTTTCGCAGATATTATGCATAATGCAGTCCTTGAGCAAGTCGCAGTATCATGGGTGTGAGAAAGACATGTTCTAGGGATGACAGATTTTATGGAATTCAACTTTACCGCAAAAATCGATAAGTGTAAATAAGTCTCGTACCGACGGGCTCACGACAAATTTCCTCAGGTGATCGCACTGAAAACGTCCAAAACCAAAGAATGAGACATGAAATTGCATCACGTTTCACTATTAATTTAAAAAATTGAAACTGACTTCTGATTTGAAAATAACGTGTTTTTATTGTGCTATCAAAACTCCTCAGTTATACAATTAGTTTGATGAGGGATCAGCCAACAGAATGCACAAACTCAATTTCTGCATTTTACCACGCTTGAATTAGCTGGCGAGAAACGAAAATATCGAATTAGGCCTTTTAGTCTCATGACTCGTAATATTTCTCACTTACCATGATTGTATTTCCATTACCAACAATGAGAACACTGAAACCATCAGAGTCTCAAAGTGTCTGTTAAAACTGTCTAGTCCTATAGAAGTACAACGGTCGTGTAAGCCTTGTTTAAGTCCATACATGGCGTTTCTGGAGGCGAATAACAGGAACTTTGGAAGCACGTCTAAAATCTTTAGTGTTTACTAAAATGAGATTCTCTAGATCCTGACGCAACTACAGTTGTACAGCCAACATGAACCTCGAACTGTATGATTCTAGCTTCGCACATTGACCACGGCATCGCCCACATGAGGAACCGTAAGGAGTGCAAAAAGGGCGTAGTTGCGAAGAGCACATCCTAGCAAGGCGTCTTATTGACTTTGCTAGATTAGCAAACAAATATCTATCGATTCCATCGGCTACGTGTGATAAAGTGAACAGAACTTCTTGAATCCAAATATTGAAACAACAAGTTCGTAGCTCACGATTTCTTAAAGCTTTTTCTGGAGATCACTTCATCAACCGTTAAGAGAGGTAGACAGACCTTTCATTTTCTGAGGGACCTAGTACTAGTTGCCTATGGTTCTCACTTTTATCCATACAACCATTAAAACTATTACAGGTACACGAGATGACTCTTGGTTAGAGAACTTACATTGTTAACATTTATGGATATCACGACTGTTCTCGCTTCATCGAGTAGAAATTTGAAAAGAGAGTTGCAAGCTCTAGAAACTCGTGCAGGCGAAATCGGCATGTTTATACACCATACCAAACCAAGGTTAATAACTGTTATAGCAATCGGCAAGACAGCAATTGAGTTAAGCGATTGTGTGAAAATCCAACACTATGGTAAATGTTGTTAACTACTGAAACAGCGACTTCCCAAGTGCGTTCATGCGGTAAGAAGAAGAGGAAAGTCAAGTGTTAAAATGTGCTTCCTACTTGTACTGTATATAAGAACAACGACGCGCCGAACCATGTCAAAAAACGTCTGGAACACTAGTATCTCACCGACTTAACTAATGCAGCTGCGAAACTGGACCCTCAATCGCTTATCCATTAGTCAAAAATAGATTGCATCCAGCCTAAAGAAACTGGTTATTATACGAAGTACGGCGAGCAACCATCTGGTTTCCGAAGAAACTGGAATTACAGGCGCGAAACAAGCGATTAAAGAAAGGCAATCCTTTCTCCACTAGTCATTCAATCACAGAAATTTGTCGTCATTCACGCTTTTACAGGTATATTCCTTCGTCAATAAAGCCGTTAATTTAACGACAACAAAAGGCAAAGACTTAGAATTGTCTCATGCCAATTGAAAATAATGTGCAACACTGCGCAAAAGACAGACGAAGTACTCAAAAATGCATTTCTCAACATATCTATATTTGACTAAGAACTTAAAGGTACCTCCTTTTGTTTACCATTTCATAAAACGGATTTCAACGCCAGTTAGTTTAATCGAAACTTACGCCCACATAATGTTCATTCATACAGATCCAAATACTTTTAAATTCATTTTGGCGGTCCACCACCACCTAAAATGGTCGCATTTTGAGTTACAGCCGACTCGTGCACTATGGATAAGCTCTCAATTGCCGCCATATGTAATGAATGTTTCGCAGATACATGTACTATCCACTTTTTAATAAAACTTTAATTAGTAGTAAAATACAACAAACACAAGAAGGTTGAAAGTTACGAAATGTTTATATTCTAGTAATATCCTTCGACTTACGAAATTAACCGATAATTCTCGAACATCACCCCACAGACTGAAAATTGAGTGTGGCAGATGGGCAAGAACGACGAGAAGCTCTGTGAATGCGGCGCAAGCCAGAGCGGAGGTCACACATATCTGGAGTGCCCGAGGGCCCACGGGAAACACACAGAATTTCAAGGAGCCCCAAAGTTCCCACTACATGTATGTCAGCTCACAAGGAACCCTAATCCCTTTTCGTAGGTAAACATGCCAAACTTGTGTAGAAACTATAAGCGTTGTTTTGAGAATGCCGCTGACTTATTGTACAATCATACTGTGTTGGACTAGGATATGACCAATAAATACCTACTTACTTATGCAAGTTGCCTTTAAGATGAGTCGTCGGATCATTAGCGATAATTTTACATTTAAACCCAACGGCTCATTTATTAAGAATTCAATATTTTTTGCTATATCGGGGTAAAATGTAGGTTTGATTATGCACATATTGCCTTTATCGGCAAATACGACACTTCCTCTTTATAAAGCGTAATTTGTTTATTTTTTGTTCGCCAGCTTGGTGGCGGAATGATATTAACTGTTTTGACAAGATTCTTACGTCAACGAAACATAGTCCACTTGAATTTTAGTAAAAGTAATCACTTGCATCCTAAAACTCACACATCTTTCGCAATGGTGCAGCAGTGAAACCGCAGCACTGTCTGGGTAGTCATCGGACCAAATTACAGAGAAACTAGCAGATCGGTGGACTACCTCGTCCACAGCAATCAGAGCGGACTTTCTTATCCTGACCCGTAACCCTATTTCCAATCATATTCTAACCGATTAACGTTAACTTAGTGTTTTTAAGTGGATCACTGAAAAGTCTTTTGATTGTGAATTCGTCACTTATCAAGCTGCCGTTTGCCAACACTCTTGCATAACACTTCGCACACAGGCCAACTGATTTTCAGTTCCATATTTGCGCACCTACTTGTTCGTGGTTCTTTACTGTGTGCAGTGATTCGAGCCTGAAACTGGCTCAAGCATATTCTGAATAATTATTTGGGTCCCAGCAGGTTATCATTGTTCTTACGAATGTTGTCATTGGTGCTGTTGCTATGCAGCTGAGCGTCTAACTCCTGCTGACATACATGTACAGTATACATGACTTGTTCTTTAGGTGGCCAAAGTTTCCGTGATGATGATGCACATCGAAAGATGACAAAACTTAAAGATCTTGTTTTCTTTATAAAAATGTGACATACTTGTCTTGTGTTTATTGAGAGCACTTTAGAAGGCTATTATTTTAAATGAATTATTTTTCAAAATGACATAGGCATAAAATTCATCTTTGAGGCTCAAAAGTTGAGCCTCTTATATTAGTACAGAGCGCCCCATCTGAAGGCAACCAAAAGCAGGGCAGGGGTTCTATATTAATAAGGGGGCCCCGATTCTCAGGCTTCAAAATGAATTTATGCTTATTTCATTTTGATAAGAATGATTCAATTAACTTACTCATAAAATGACACAAGCATGAAATCTATTTTTGAACTTCAAAAGCTAGCCCTTTACACTTTATCACTGTAGGGGGTCCCACTTCTGAGGCTCATGAATATTTTTTGCGTATGTTATTTTATCAGCAATAAGTCATTTGAAACAATAAGCTGTTTCGACTGTAAAAAATCAAAATGTGCAGAACTTAAAAACACGTGTGGTACATACATAACCAAGTCAAGTAATGTAAAACGACTATTGATTGAACAGCGCAAAGTCTGATCCAAACTAGGTAAGTCACACTAAGCCGTTGTCGTGAAAACAACTGCAAGTATCACACACAATTATGGGATTGTTTAGCAAGAGGTTATTTTGACATCATTGTGAAGTTTGGAACCTAGAGTGACTGCATGTTTATTTTTATTTCCGGGTACACATTGCGTCATCAACTATCATGACACATCATCACTAAACATCCGAATAAATGTTCACAGATGCTAGAACTGTTTGTAATGGATATCAACAAAAATAGAAAGCTGACGATTTCTTCGGAGTGACTTTTTATTTTTTCATCACGGAGTGTTAATGTAAACCGGCTTTCTCAATTTCCTAGTTTATGATTGGCTAAAAAGGGAGTATATTGCGCCACCTCTTGCTAAATAACGTTATGTTAGGAATGCACGGGAAATGCTTTAAAAATATGCAACTTAAAATTCGGTAGCCACACAAGAGTTTTGTCCCCCTGTCATGGTCACAGGAAGGAGCTACGGCTTGCGACCTATTTTTGACAACATGTCAAGTCCTCTTTTATTGTTCCGGACTTAATCCAAATTTCAGCTGCCTAAGAGCCTCTGCGGAGTTTTGCAAGGGAAATCACTACAATATGTTAATTCCTTGTTTGAATCCACTCTGTAAATTAGAATGCATCCTAATTTTCCAGCTGCTCCTCCTCGAGTCTTTTNGCCACCTCTTGCTAAATAACGTTATGTTAGGAATGCACGGGAAATGTTTTAAAAATATGCAACTTAAAATTCGGTAGCCACACAAGAATTTTGTCCCCCTGTCATGGTCACAGGAAGGAGCTACGGCTTGCGACCTATTTTTGACAACATGTCAAGTCCTCTTTTATTGTTCCGGACTTAATCCAAATTTCAGCTGCCTAAGAGCCTCTGCGGAGTTTTGCAAGGGAAATCACTACAATATGTTAATTCCTTGTTTGAATCCACTCTGTAAATTAGAGGGCATCCTAATTTTCCAGCTGCTCCTCCTCGAGTCTTTTAACACATAGTCGAATATGGTCAGGAAAGTTTTGCCGAACGCAATTCTGAGAGTTGTGTCCATAACAGTCCAGTTAATGTATTCATCTCAGCAGAAACCAGCCTCCCGTTCAATAACGCTATAAAGCAAGACTTCGTGAGATTACGTGAGATTACGTGAGATGTGGCTGGGGGGGGGGGGGGTCGGGGGGCTTCAAGTCATTTTAATAAGAATATGTCATTTTAAATAACAAGCTGTTCAACACCGTTAAATAATTTAATTTACTCAAGGAAGAGTTTAGTTTTTAATGACACGTATTTTGTGTCAGATTTGATCTGGACAGTTTTTTACCCACATCGGCGCAAGGCTGTACACATGTATTTAGTATTAAGCTTTGCGCCAAGGCCAGGCGAAACTTTGCCAGGTAAGTCTAAGAGATTCCTCCATCTTGGTTATTATCTGTTTTGCTAATCCTCAATGTAAAATGGAAATAGGTCAAAAACTGTATCTGGAAAAGCATCAGTTAAATTCTGAATTATGTGGTAAACATGATGATTTGTATGGTACACAGATGCTGTGTCATATGTTTCAGATCTTACAAAATAATTTTGATGAATTTTGCCGGTGTGAACAAATAAGTTAGTGCAAGGGAAGAATCCACCGACTAATGATGTCTGTCTCCAATTTGGAGTATTTCAGTTGCCGGGGCTGTGACGTAATAGCTTCCTGTCCTCATCTGGATTAAAACAGATACCAGTCAATAAGAACGCAAGCATTGATATATGTGACACTTCCAGATTCACTCGTACATTCGTACAGCATCAACTGCAAGGTACTTGCAAACTTCAGTCTGAACGAATTTATTCCTCATTTTACATTATTCAGGAAATGGTTTTGGATTGACTTACCCCACTCCTTGCGCCTTGTCACATGCCTGTACCTCTTTTCGTCGCATTTCGAAAGACAACGCTTTCTTTCATTGAGAAAGCCTTCGTTGCACGCGTTCTCACGAGAACAATGCGCTGGCTGTTCAATACACGCTTAGATTTAATTCCAAAGGCACTTTATAACAACTCATCATATTCGTTTGAGCACTTTTCCACACCTCCACAATACTGTGTATGAGAGTGCCATGTGAATTTTCGCTGTAACAATGCAAAAGTAATCCGCAAGTCCTTCTCTGTGCGGACGTTAATACATGAACGTGTACTTTGGTACCTGCGATAGATTATAAGCTATGCATTTATTCTATATATGTGTAAATAATTATGGATATTGTATACCGTCAGATTATCAACTGTGATATTCGGGAAAGTAGAGCCAATCCGTATACCACGGTAGAAGCCGTATACAACGGCAGAGGCCTGTTAGAAGGCTCCTGGTGGAGTAAATTTACTAGTGCAACGCCAAATTTGATTGAGCTCGATCATTTGGATTACCTAAATCACTATTTCAATGCGTCGTTTTTTAAAAACCAGTTTTACTGCTATAAAAGCGGACAAGGTTCACCAAAATTCCGACGTAAGGTGATCAGGCGGCTATTTTTGGGCCTCGCTGAAGTTTCAATCTGGGTCATCATAAATAGGTCAAGCGTCCCCGGCCAACAAAATCAGCTAAAATCTAATAGAGTTGCAACCGAATCGATTTAACGATTGCGCATGTACGGAAATTAGGGTGTGCAAAGGCTATTGGGATTGATGAGGGTATATGGAATGGCCGACTGGGGTTTGCACGACGTGTGATTTGTGTGCATTAAACTTCCCTGCTGTATGTAATTCTGCCGCTATTCGCCCTAATAATCGCCCATGCCCCAACAAGTGCGCTTAGGCGTTTTCAGACTGTGCTAAAGTAAGCGCCCAGCCCATGAACTACATGCGAAAAATGCCCTTACCTACAGTTCTAACGTCTCCAATTTATCAATTGAAAGATCCGACAGTCTTGAATTTGTAGACCACGAGCCTCACCGTTATGTCCGAATACATTTCAAACTTACGCCGCGATTCAAAAAGAACGCAGAAGTTTTGCTGCTCTTGCGAGGGATGTGCCCCACTACGCGGTTCTGGACTTTGAAAACAGACGCAGCGTACTTTTCAGCGGGATTGCCTTGTTTCTTTCCGGTACAGATCTTCTCCGGCCTCAGCAGGAATCCAAACTTCTTTGTACACGTGAGAACCATGAATCGAAGTGAAAATAAAAAAAACTCAACCAGTGTTAGCACGCTGCCAAGAAGCGCGCTTCATAATGTACCGGCTGTCATCGAAGACATTTAGACGGGAACTATCTATTCATGAAATGTGTAACATAGCATTGGCAAATAAATATTGGCACTAATTTCCGAAAGTTTCTTATACCGTAAAAAACTTTTGCATTATTTTTAAGAGAAAATATTTAACTAATCATAATTGGTGTTTTTAAGGTCAAAATGACACGCTGATAGTGAATACATTCGCACCCTTACACCCCAAATCTTCCGGAAAATAGCTGTTACACTACGGTCACGCATCCAATCATCCGGCGACTCAATGAGTGACATAGGGGGCCTATCGGTCTTACCGAAACAATTCTCGGACGTTTTTTTAGCAGATGAGGCCAGCAAGTGCTAAGCTAAATATTAAAACACGCTCTGCTTGACTTAATTTCTTTGGATATAATGCACAACTAGATCATTACATCGCATTTACTCTGGCAAATGAACTCTGACGACAAGCACACGCACGCTTACTCTCACACACTCGCATAAAACTTCAAAACGAACGTCACGTGACAACAACATGTGTGTTCCTCCAGAGATTTTTCTAGTGTTGCGGGCTACAATCTAGCGCAGATTTGGACGCAATCTGCAGTTAGTAAAGACTCCACAAGAACTTAAAAATCTTAGAGACGCTATTTGGAAAACTTGAGGAGGATTTCAGGTAATTTGTTGAGTCGGAGCTGTATTCTTGTTCGAGAATTCAAGCCCTAGCGACGATTGCGAGACCGGCAGCTACGCATTTGTCGGCAAGATTTCGCCCTGGGAATTCAACAAAAGTTTATGAAAAATGATCGCAATTTAACAAAGAATTTTGCACCACAATTTTGTACAAAGTAAATAATGATATTCTGCACGCTTTATCTTAGCGCGTTAATGCATATAGTGTGCGTACGTTAAGTGAGTTGACCCAGAACAGGTGATTGTGCAGAGGCATTATAATCAAAATTGCTCATGTTGGCTTGGTTCTGGTCAAGCGAAAACAAGGTTTTTTCACTGTCAACCGCCGTGGAGTATTTGTTACTGTTTCTTTGAAGGGAGATATTGTTGGGCAGTTTCCAAGATACGTGTTCTTGCCGCCCTCAAAATGAGCGCTGCATACTTTATGATACGAAGTCGGAATGAATTCACGAAGTCGGCCTTTGCTACCAGCTCTGCCGATGTCTCTGACCCATGTTTAACGCAGTTCTTGATCATTGGGAAACACATAGTAACTAATTCTTTATCTCGCTAACTGGTATTATAGCATGCCAGGCACACAACACGTATAACCTCCCTGTGGTCGGTTCGCCCCCTCGCTTGCCGACGTACTTGTTTACCGGCTTAACCACAATGCAACATTCTGACCCATTTTCAATATGGCGGCGTTGCAACTCCACTATTCAAATACAACGAAAATGTTTCGTTATGGATGCATACAGTATATGTACACTGAGAGCTAAGGTCTTTACAGGAAATTGAGACCTAAATATTTTAACTGAAACGATCGTCTGCTCACAGCGTTCAGCTCTCCGTTGCTGCTAGACAGTCACAGTGACCACCGTCCTACTGACCTGCCACTAGGACGGTGGAGCTATCATAAGGGCTTCATACGCCGGAAGCTTTTAGGCGAATTGTGCATCGCACTGACTAAAACTCGAATAAATACACCCGTTAATAAGCTTTTTCTTAGAGCAGTCCCTCGTTCAGTTCCCAAAATTGATAACTCGCCATTTTCACTCTGCGCACGATGGGATATAACGTCATACCACCTGCCCCGGACAGTGTTAAAATGACGACGTGGGCGTGCGAGTGCAATGTTCACGCTCTTTTAGATGGCTTTCCATACTATCCGACCGCTATCATATGCTAACAAATTTTACTTCAGTGGTGTTAGCGATGTGTGATTATAAGTCTGTTGCAGTTTCGTAACTGAGGGCAGGTATTAATTCATTTGGGGCGGATGCAAGTGAACTGTTCACCCGGCCAGCAAGGTGTTCTCTTCTACCACAAACGAACAATAATGTAAATTTTAGTGATATTTGTAAAAGATAGTGTTATAAACCTACGCTCATTTCTAAGCTACCTTGATCTTCAACTGGACACCGAGCTCTCGCTTGAGAATACAATTACGTCTGTTAACTTCGCCCTCATATCCACAATATAGCTACTGCCGTTGTCGGTCATTCGGTTGGCTTAAGGTGAAAGTATCGGTTTTACGACAGAAACATGAATTTTTGCAAAAATTTATGGAAGGGATGGTATGAAGTTATCAACTTTGACCAGAACGATAAAACAAGAAATTCGTTATGTTTTTAGTGTTTATTACAAATCTGCTGTTTTCACCGTTGTCTATCAGGCATTCACTGAAATCGATGTCAGCATTTAGTACGATTTGTTCGCAAAAATTTTGATTTTCTGTTAAGGCTTTTTTGCTTTAATTTCAAACTTCGTTAAACTTTCTACACCTAAAGCAAAACACGTCTCCTTATTCGGTATGGCAACCATATATAGACTTACACCGTAAATAAAAATGGGACGCTTGGTGCTTAATGTAATAAAACAATGGCGATTCCAAGCAGCAGCCAGTCAAACTTCTTTCAGCGCAGGCACGCTTATAAAATATTATGGGCTGAAATTTTGAAAACTGGATTGGGTTGAAATAGTTTACGTATTTCAAAAATTGTGAATCTGACGATATTTTTCTTGTAATAATCAAAGAGAATAACTCTCACGTTAGCATCCCCATGACGTGTATTCGCCTCGATATGTTTAATGCGTATTTTTACGAATTTTTGTGTTCCAAGTCTCTTTAAAATTCCCTGGCAATCGAGTGGGTGTTTTGCTTTGCCAGCATCAGGCTAATCAAAGAAAATCTCTTTTCTCGCAGATAATTTCTCGTTTATGTTGAGTTAATCAACGTATCTCTACCTGGTACACAAATTTGTTCATAATAATAGTCCTGGACACAGTTGCATAAACGTTATACACCGTATAGCAACAATGACGGCGCATTATCACGTTGTTATTTTCGAACGATGCATCTGACGTCATGCAGCAATCAAACTTATCCAGCGGATAATTTTGAAGGTTTATGCAACCCAGCGCTGGTTACCTCAGAGATCACTTGTCAATAGTCAAGCCACGAACTTACAAGACACTAAAAGAAGTAATGATGGTAATTAAAACCAGCGGATCATAAAGTTTTTGAATTTGGTAATTATTTCACAGAATTCTCTTCCTCGCTAAATGCTTGAGAGGCATCACAGTTATCAAGATTTTTAAAATTCAACTTATACTTCACCTTTTTAATGTTATTGGGGGAAGTGATAAACGTCTTCTGAGGAACGAGATCGTTTAAAAAACACTCAAAGGCAAAGCCAGAGAGTGATATTTTTTCTAAAAACCATACGTTTAACAACCCAGTAACCAATTAATAACAAATTTATCCCTCACTTTTCTGATATAAATAACACTTTCCATCTGGTAGAAACCTTTGGCTTCTTCATGTTTATGCGTTTGAAACTACTTGGATGACATCATAAGCCACCAGGTCAACACTAATGACAACAACAATTTTAAGAATATTAATTTGTCGTATGCCATGTTTTAAAAAATCGCATGTAAATTCAGTTATCAACATTTGCCAAGATTTAATGCGGTTTTAACGGAGGAATTGGAGATGCTGTCCTCAAAATGAAGTTTGGTTGTTTTGCGCAGATCGATAAAAATGTTTGAAAGTTCCCTTTTTAGGTCGAGAAATAATATACTCAACCAATAACGTCTCCGACATCGAATATCCCTGCACACAATACATTTGTTCAAATCTGTTTGTACTGCGCGTGCTCGGATTAGCGGTCACGTGTGCGCTTGCATATTATGAGACCCAAGCTCAAATCCCTCGTTAGGTAAGTTTTGAATTTCCAGCCTCATCGATATGTCACTCCGTGACATAACTAAAATTGGTATTAAATGGCCACATGTCTAGAAATTCCACAATAAATGTCAGAGATAAATGGCATTATTCTATTTCATTTTTAATAACGTACCTATTTTCCTAAATGCTTTCCTTATTTTTGTACATTTGTGAAATCAAATAAGCAAATTTTCCCCAGCACCTCAAAGTTTATTTTGCGCCAGTGTTAAAATCATGGATGCGTGTATTTGACAATTACGTAAATGATGCGTAACCTAATATATTTCCAAACTGTATTAGGTTTGGTTTTAACGTAAATGGAATATTTTTCGTATTCTCGCCTATTCTTGTTCTTTACCGCTAATAATTAGCATTGAGACATCATCAATATATCGTATTAGCGCACATAACCTTTTTAACATATACATCTGAGAGACTGACAATGGTCATGCTTGTGTAACTAATTTCATTGATTACGTTATTATGAGGAGCCGAGGGCAATATTTATGAGCAAAAATACCCGAGTCACCCACCATTCGTCTACGTTGCAATGATTCTTGCGGCTTCTAGAAATTCTTGACTCGGGAATCCTGTTGGACGCAAAAACTAAAAATTTTCTCTGGAGCTTTCTAATCAATAAGTCAAACGGATATATCCCCCATACTAAATAGATAAGCTATTAAGCATAATCGTTAATGCATTTACACTTGTAATATAACTACTAAGAAGTGTTTACACTTCAGCGATTGTCCATTTGTTCTCATTCCACGAAAATTACCTTTCAGGGACACTGTGTCTTCTCATTCGGCTCAGCAAGAGTACCAGTCTGAAATAACCAAAACCACTGAGGATGTTTTAACAAATCAAACACTAAGCATCAATCAGTCAATGAGGTAATTGTTGAACACAAATGCGCATGCGTAATATGTCGTTTGATCACGTGCATGCAATGGTTTTGCATCTTCGTCGTATTATCTGCCCCGGTCAGCTTAAGGACCATTTTAGTTTTTACGGCTAAAAACGTGTATGTAGGATTATCGTTGCTTGGGATAAACTTCATGAAGTTGTTAGCTTTGAACAGCTAATTTCTGATAAATTCGATCTCTCGCCGGAAAAATCTTCAGATATACATGTAGAGGGACTTTATGGGTTTACGGACGAAAAAGACATTTTGAGGATTGTTTCTGGATTATCATAGATTTCTTGAAGTTACTAACTTCAATCTGAGCCATACAACAACAAGATGTGCTTTGATTTTGTTATTATTACAAATCACCAATTCTCTCACTGACAGTTGTCTGTCAGACATTCGCTGAAGAGAATACAGTGCACTCAGCCACTTAACGAGTGGGAATTAGACAAGTTGCAGAGCGTTAAGTGGAGGTACAAGGCTCGATTCAGCGCTGCAACTTACTTCACGAAAGCTATTGAGCTGTTCTTGCCAATAGTGTCTGTTTAAACAGCCTGTTATCGAAAGTCTCGTTAGAGTTGCATTGTGACCTCATTAGAATATCTGCGCATCTTTTTTAAATTGTCCACATAACTAGAATCACTCCATCCATACACGTTTTAGTAATATCCTAAACAATTAAAATCTGACATTGATTGATTAAAAAAGATATAAATATGCCCTGGAGCATCTCTACAAATGAACTAATGACCCATCGGGACCCTAGTTGCGGCTTATTCACTACATTATCAGCGAGAAATGTTCCTTTCTGAGATCAGCCCCCAACCTGTAACCCCTGGGGTCGCAATCTGTTGGTGGTGCTAAAACCCATTCGATGAATAGAAAATATTTTAAGAGTATTAAACTGGTAAAGCCAGCAGCAATAGCAAAACACAAAACTCAAAGCTAATAACTTCAAGATGTCTATCCCACCCTGCAATCTCAAAAGAATGCGTTTTGAACGTATTTCTTTGGAATATACACAGTGGCAGATCTAGGATATTATAAGGGTGGGGGCCAACATGTTGTCTGGGGCAATGAGTCAAAGCACGATTGCATGCGCGCACCCAGCAAAAAAAATATAGGGAGCCGAAATTCTGCGAATGTGGACCTTTTACTAAAATTCAAACGAAGGACTAAAAACGGGAAACGGTTTGATGCGGACACACAAAGTAGCAGCACACAAAAAATCGACGAAATGTGGAATGTACAACTGTCACAAAAGTTTAAAAACATACCCGGATTATAAAATAATCATCCTCTGTTCTGTTCATGTCTCCTGCACAAGAATTACGGACACTCAAAGAAATAAAAAAGACCACCTTCAAAATGGAGACTTCGATTAATCTGTTTCCGCCAGATTAAGATCTCGAGGTTCGGTCTGGTTTCTAAATTAACCATTCAAGTGAAGTTCAAACTAGGTTATTAGGTTAGCTGTTGACATCTTCTCACAAATCACGACATCAACTTATGGCAGTATATATGTATACAGTACATGTACTCGAGAGCAGTGCATGTGTGTGGAAAATGTTGACATTATTTAATATTCTGCCGACTTCTTTCATGAAATGACTTTTTCTATTGGTTAGGAAAAACTTACAGTATTTTGTTTCCTTCAGGTTTTATAACTACGATTTTTAATTGCAATATTTGTGCAAAATTGTGTTCCACTTTTTAACGATCTTGTAGAGCGTGTGTGCAAATACTTATTTACAGACTGGTTAGGTGTCGAACACACGCATACGGATTTGTGATGTCTAAACGAAACATTTTCGTAACATAAAAAACTGCAGCTAGTGCTGAACGCTGGTTGCCCGAGGCTTGTGTAAATTCCGAGAAATGCATCGTTTATTGGACATTTATGTCGGTTTCAAGTCCGCTTGTGCTTGAAAACGCTTCTTTAAAAAAGTCATACAAAATTATTTGGAAGAAACAAAACAGAGGATTCCAATTTGCTTATTTTTGTAATAAAATGTTGCAAAACTAGCTTGATGAGACTAACAAAAGCTTGACTAGTGCTAACTGTTAACGATGCATTGTGTTTCTTCACCACCCTTGTTTTCTATAGTTGTTTTACTATAACCGTATACCGGTACACGTCTAACAATTAAATTAAATGACTGCATCACATTTCATTTGTGAACTGATTGTCTTTTTTCAACTGTTTTATGTTTAAGTTAGTCTTAGCTTTGATAAATAACTATAGTAAATTATACATTCAGTTCTTAGTATTATAATTGATAAGAAAAATAGACTTTTTCACCAAAACCTGTAATTTAAGTCCATTTGTGTTCAGCGGAAAAACAGGTCAGTTTTAGCATATTTGTAATTATTAAAGAATGCAGGAATAAAAGAGGGCCACAAAATCAAGATATAAAGCGACAGAAAAATATAACATGTTTGCGTGTCAGGAGTAGGCTGAAATAAGTTTTAGTGGTTTTATTGTTGTTCCATTTGTTTATTACTGAAGATAGCATTTGATTGACGTGACCTTGAAGTAATTCATTTACTGTAGAAAACTGACGCGAAATGCGTCCGCGTCAGTGAAATAGTGCGCGCAGGAGAAGAAAGTTGTGCGCAGACGGGCCAGAGCTGCTCGCGGTCAGGGGAGTCTAGGTGCCTTGTAACACGGCTGGGTTGATCGGAATTCGTTGATTAAAGCAAGAAGGTTTCTGGGCTTGTTGGCAAAAGGGTACTCACACATGTTTGCCCCAGGTTACAAACGCAGCACATGCATGTGTCTGGTGAAAGGTTTACTGGAAACATGGTGCGGATAAGCTGTTGTGGTTGATGTACGCTTTATATTTGTTGGTTTACATAAAAATACGTCTTCTACATTTCAACAACGCAGCAGCCAATAAGACTATTCATATAGCCACTTACCAGTTTTGTAGGTCGGCTTCATATCAAAAGTTAAATTTTGGACGAAAGGTGCATATGTAACGCTGTTATCTTGAAGTATCAGACGAAGCCGATTACACGGAAGTTTTCAATTGTTATTATTATATCGTGTTGAAATTATTTGAATTTGTTTTAATTAATTTATGTCTAGTCAGGAAATCACAACTTACACAGCTTACGGAGACGCTGAGTCGTGGAGTGTTGATCGCAGAAACGCACTCTCGTGGGAACAGTGATTTGTCTATCATCGCTTGTAAAACTTTAATCTCTTAGCAGATTTTTTCTTGATGAAACCTTTCAAACGTCCAGCAAAACATAAAAGTTATTGAAAACAGAATAACTGATGTACAAAATAAGGTGAACAGGTGTTGGATGAGGCAGAAAAAACCAAGAGTTTCAGTTTGAAGCCCTGAAGTTTGTGTTTAATGACTACCGGTCCTCGCGTACAGCTTTGCTAACAAGGGCAGATACGTCCACCATGTCGGCCCAGATTCTATTGATTGCTTCGCATTGCGGCAATCATACTATAACTTCCGGGGACAAAATGTCTTATATGTCTCCCGATTTTGCTCTTTCTCTGTGGAACAAATTGCTTGAAACTATTAGATGCTGTAATGATCTGACAAAATTTAAGTTAATAGTTTCGACTTTTCTAAGGGAACTTCAAGACTTTGAGTGCCAAAACTGTATCTGATATTGGGTCATGTCTTTCGCTTCGTGTTGACAATCATTAGGGTTTTGACTATGCTTTGTGTTTACATAGAGTAGACGTGTATGTTCTTTCTGTACAAAGTCTTCTCTACCTCTCAGTAAATAGTTTTCTACGCATGCATTTTCTACCACTAACACTTGTGCTCAGGTTTCTTTTGTTCTAGCTACACTCACCGATTTAAAATATACGTTACTTTTTATTTANGGGTTTTATTGAATATTCCACTCGCTGGAAGTTTGAAAACAGCAAAAATTTGGAATAATTAAGTGTAGAATTGAGTCACAGGATACAGGAAGTGTTTGTTTCACGTTCTAAAATATTTTATAAATAGGTTGTTCGGTTGTTTGATT
Organism: Phoronis australis; assembly: GCA_002633005.1. NCBI lineage: Eukaryota > Metazoa > Phoronida > Phoronidae > Phoronis > Phoronis australis. The sequence continues at coordinate 147,991 of NMRA01000011.1, read as the reverse complement.
ATCTGGTTCAGTGTTTACCGGTAAAAGAAACAATACCGCAGATCTATTTAAACGTGGCCACCTGGGATTCCTCGTTTCTCGTCAACACCGTGTAAGTTTTCACTGTGTTGCACGCCATTCCGTAGTTCATGTCATGTGGAAATGGCGCCATGCAAGAAAGCAAACACATTGGAAAACTATTGAGGATGTAAGCTAAGTCTAACTAGAATTAGGCCTACTATAGAAGAATAATAAAGCGATCAAATGAAAAGTGTGAGTAGCGTCTTTTTATAATATGCGAAAATATAACTAACTTATCACAAAACCCCCAAGGACGTCATCGATGAAGAAATATATTAAAAGTGCGGTGGCAAAACTGATTAAGATTAGTAAACACTGAGCCTATACGCTTTCGCAACAAAATGACGCATGACATCCTTTGTGTTTTGAAGATTTCTCTAAAATAATCTTTCAGTTATCATTTGGATTTAGTTGACTGCGATCACGCCTGGGTTCAGAAAAAGACTTTTCTCACCGATAATGTCTTTCACTGTAACTTATTTGGTAGCCACTCCACGAGATAATCAAAATATGTAAAACATTACTCCAGTGATCATATTTAAGATCCACTTTTTTCTGACACGCTTCGTGTATGGAATAATGTTGCGGCTCTGATACAGAAATCGCCAATTTGTATGCTCTAAAGTTTTGTCCATTTGGCTTTTAAAATTGCCACACTTTACATGTGAAAAAACAACAATTTCCAAAATGATATTGCATGCCTTGAGAGAAAGGATATATAGGAATTAGGAGGTGTTACGAATTGATTTCCAAGTAAAATTGCGAACACTTTTGTCTCGTCCGTCACATGACACAGGGGACAAATCTAGGAAGGCATCTTTGATTGGATGCCACACTTGTGACTCAATTGTCACGGATGTGGGCAACGAAAGTGTGCAAGTGGACAGATCTTGGATACGAGGATGCTTGTTTGCGAAATCTTCTGATAGGACAATTTTATATCGCGTGATCTATCTATTTCGGTCAATTTGTTCTGCAATTCCATTGCATTAAAAATGGTTTCAAGCAAAAAGTTAGAACAAATGGTGATCTTTATTCTAGAGACGCGGCAATGCTGTATGACATTTCCAAACTCTCGGCTGACCTTGGGTCATTGGCCACAGCACGCAAATCTGGCGACACCGACATGTATGACTACATTAAGTCATTCATCGTGCTTGTAAACCATTGCACGACTGCTAAAATAATCACGTATTTGTTTCAGGTGAAAATTTCTGATTTGTGCATCACTAGAGTTTGATTTGAATCTTATTTTTTCGAATTCCGTTTGTTCTGAGGGAGTGAGGCTGTACCAAATCCTCAGCATTCTATCACACCGCAATGACAGGGGAGACAATTCCCCCATTCGTTCCACACAGGCGTTCTCGATAGTAGTGCAATTCTTTTTATTGAGAACTGATTTCAGAAGTTATTCTCCCACAAACTCAATTCTGCGGAATTTAGTTCTTTTATCATCAACTACACCTCTTTTCTCGTCTGTTAGGAGGCACTAGAAGCACGTGCTTGAAATCATAGAGCATGTCATAGTCTGTATCCTTGTTCCAGCCGCCAGCCAGGAAGTCACGTGAGCTGACTACATTTGCCACATCAGTGCTGCACATTTACTACGACCTATGCATCAGCGCAGTACATGGTGACAGTGAGATTAAAAATGTGTTGCTGTTGTTAATCAGATAACAATATCAAATCAAACGTAAAGCAGAATTATAGTGAAAAGGGGACCAATCTGTGCCCTTACTGTCGGTGTCCCATTTCGTTGCTAAGTTACTCATTGACCTCATTTCCGGCTGCGGCCATTCCCGAGCCTGGATAGATCGGAGTCTTCTAGTCTCTGGGTAGGCACTGGTCTAATTACACCTAGGGACCGTTCACGTACATGTAGGGAAGCTGAAGCGGTTTGGTCTCTGGAGCCGGCGGGCGAAAACATGGCAAAATGAGTGCGGTGGTACACGACAGGTGTATTACAAGGGAGAATTTAAGAAAAAAAAGGTCAGTACGGAAAGAAATGCAGTCGATACCATAAAATGGCTAACTGAACCATATTTTTATCATGTTTTCCGGACTGTTCGGCTGCATCACGTCTTTGAAGTGTCCGAATTTAAACATCAGAGGAAGTAATTCGAAGCAACTTGTTCTATAAACTAACTGCGCAACTAGATGGTTAGCTCATATTAAAGAAAAAAAAATAACCCTCCTGGAACTCTGGTTGAAACAATGCGGAAAGAGTTACAGCGTTCTTGCGTGCAATCTTAATCAGTTAATGTTACATTGAACATGCCAGGGTACATTTTAAATTGTTTACTTTCACTATTAGAAAACAAAAAATAATTTTAAAGGATTCAGTTACAATTGAACAACAAATGTACAACCGTAGTAGTTTAGAACCTCTTTTGGTAAAAAAGACTTTTTCGCAATCTGCTTTAAAATCCAGTCTAGCACACACATTCCAAATATGATGCCCATAGGGCAGGAATCTGGAATTTCAATGTGTATTCAATATCCTACTTCCAGTGCGTAAAACTAAATTTGAAAATTTCATTTTGTTTAGTATCGTACTTCCAATATACAAACTAAAAATTGATTCGAAGTAGAGTACGGGTTTTCCTTTTTCGTTTTACAAAATGGATATAAAATTTTAGAACGCAAGTCGTATTAAGAAACAAATAGATTTGCGTTTTCATTGAAAATCAAACTAATGTATTGGTTTACCGTATCAACTATGGCGTGTTTCATGCCCCTTTCTCACTAGACTGATCACTGTTGTTGTTGTTGCAAGAAAAACAAGCTATAAAATACGCTAGATTTGTGTGTTGTTTTACTCAATGTGACAGTTGTCTGATTTATCGCTGACATCCCAAATGCCGAAATCCGATTAATCAAGCACGGCTCACCCTCTCGTCTGCATAATTAATAATGAAACGAATATGTGTTCCACCGTGTACCCAGTCACACACACACGTCTCGTGCATGTCTCTGCCGAGAGCGTTTCCGCAGATTTGATTAATGTTTTCAAAAGTCCGTTGGAATGCGATATCTAAATCGAAGACTGACACTTATGCAAAAGTACAGTTCTCGGAAGATACATGATACACACAGGCGTTAAGCCCCAAGCATAATTCAGTCCACGTATATCCTTATGAGACTGGTCTCTGCAGACGCGAGAACCTAGCGAAAATGCAAAACTAATAAGGTACAGATGCAGCCATGCATCACAAACGAAGTACGTTATTGCACAAGCTAGCGAAATGTTTTCGTTTACGCCGCGAACTCAGCCCATAACACCTCATTGAGCATACGGAAGACCTTGGGTGTTCTTTTACCCACAAATTCCCCCTTGGAATTGTTTCATATCTGCGTATGTGTGAACGTCAGATATACGGCAATTTTTTTTTTCATAGTCTTGCACGCATTTCAAACACTTCCCACGAAAGAGCTGAGGCTACGAAAGTACCCGAAGGGCTCCGGGTGTTCGCCTATAGGTTAGGAAAATATCCAAGATGTTCTGAAGGTCCAAAGCCACGGTTCGTTTCTAGTTCTACCGAAGAATGGAGAGTCAGGTTTTACGTCAGTTTTTGCCAGTGATTGGCACGAATGGCACTCAGTAGTTCCTTGAAGTTGTTTTAAGTAAATGAAGTCCAGAATTTTAGCCTCTTCTCGTTTCTATCCGCCATTTTCAAAGCACATCCTTCTACAGAAGGGACTTTAACTTAGATTTCTAGAATCTACAGTGCAACAGCATTTGGATTTTTGTTTCCTCTCTTGTACTGGGGTAGCCGCCGGGAATTTGTGAGAACTCTGCAGAGGGCTGTTTTGTAGCAAGAGATCTTTACTGAATAGCTTCCTGCCACAGTTAAGGTCCAAAAGCCTCAACAATTGAATAAAAAGATATTTTAGGGTTTACATCTTCTGCAAAAATTACTATATTAGATTAAGTTTCTGCGGCAGGATGACCTTTTAATTAAAGCATTCCACAAGTGTGTCAGACATGTACGCCGTCTGCTCGCTTACCGGAAGCTAAGTTGCGCACTGGAAGAGAATAGTGCCTCGTCTGCAAACTTCATAGGAAATACCTGAATTTCAAATTTGTTGTCCGTGATCCATGATTTCCCACATAAGCAGAAATATTGAGTAATAAACAATTCCCTAAGTGCAAATAGTCATTATCCAAAAGATTTAATTGCTGGACTAAGAGCCTCTTGGTTGAACACAGGGAATACAACTGTAACCATAAATGATTCCATTTCAATTCTGGGCATTTAATCATAACAACGCTGCTGTTATCACATATGACTTTAAACCGTGTGGTGTTGAACAACAATTGCCTCTTGAGCGCAGCAGAATTGACAGCATCCGGTCACTGCAACATGTCTTTGGTGCGACACCTATACTTTATAACAATCGCACAAAAATAAAAAATTGAAACCACGAGCCATGGAGTAAATGCCTAAGCTCGCAAATCTTTTGCGCGAAAGATTCTAGTGCACTAGCCATTCACGTCAGTTACGCCAAAGTCAAACCTCACCAAATAAAACGCAAACTCCAAATCAAGTTATACCCGCCTTTAGGAAATTTGTGAAATCACCAAATGTTTATATTACGGGTCGACAACTGCCCCACAATGCATTTGAAAAACGACACTATCGCCGTGGATGAAAACTTGGAATTCAAATACCTAGAGAACATCTTGACCCGGAGAAACATCTACATGTATGGGCAATCGGTGAACAGAAGTAAATAATGGCTTTAGCAATAAAAATTGAACTCGTCTACTAGGAGTACATACATGTATAAATGTACTGTAGGGCTTACCAAACTGTTCTATATATGTGTCAGTGCAATGCAACGTGGATTAAAGAACGCCTTGAGCAGTAGGTCTGCGTGTGCCGGGCTTTTCTAATCACAATGTACAATGCAGCGTGGAATAAAGAAATGACCTTAACACTACATTTACCAAGGTTTTTGTACTAGCCAAGTACAATGTCACGTGGTTGAAATATGCCTTTAGCAGCACCAAGCTATACAGTATTGCAGTAAAACACTAACACATATTCTTTTCATTTTTATTCTACAATATTACTAAACTGCTACACAAATCAAACAATTTGAGCTCAAGTAACTCATGGTCTATAGTAACCGCGACAATAATTGTCCAATGACCAATGCATTATGAACGAACTCACTTCTTCTCCGATCATAACTTTTCTTTGGTAGAAGGAATAACAGAAATTCTTTTCATGTCGGGCATGCCAATCATATTATTAAACAAGGATGACGTAGTAGGTTTTGAGACGAGCACATGTTGACCACATTCAACAAAAAGGGGAATGTTACCTTTTTAAGTCGTTTTTGGCCATTGAAATATTTTATGCAATTACTTCAAGAGGAATTTTGAGGCTTTTGAAAAACATGTAGATGAAATTAATAAAAATAACAGTTCTTCAATTTGCAGATGTGTAATATTGTGAAAAAGAGCAAACACTGGGCATCTTATTCCCGAAGTTGTCACTCATATTTACATGTACAAGATGCCCGCAGGTGTGTAACAACAATTGCTGAGAGCCTCCCTAATGTGGGTGCAAGGGCTGCTATTGCAAACCCTTTTTGCGGGGTAGATTTTTGTATCACGGGGACAACATGGAAATTTAGGGTCCTATTGGAACCTGCGCGGGTCCTTCAAAACTTGCTGAAAAAGTACCGCCTACTCGCAACATTTGATACCCGTATGTGAGCGCTTTGTCAATATGAGTGACATCCTGGGATCCTACTGGCCGAATTGCAGTTGAATCCTGACAAATGGACACCTTTTATCGTTCTAAAAACTCTCCTCGATGGTCAGTTTTTATCGTGTTCACTCTCAAAACGTAGGTAAATTAATTTCCCAGCTACACAACCCTTCACAAAATAATAGAAAACCTCGTGAAGGAATCAAACGACGATCCGTTGTCTTATTTTCACGGCTTCAATTCTGTTGAACGTTCTCCCCGATATGTCTGTTTGTCCCAATACAAACCAATGGTCGATATCTAAATTTGATGCTGACAGAGTTGGTAAGTTTGGAGAATAGATACATTTTGTATTTCGAATTGTTATTTAAAATGATACATTGGTAAGTTAAATCGAAAGTTGAGTTCAGTGTATCAGATGGTTGCAAAAGCGTGCTTTTAGTGATTACAAGACACATCCACGTTGTTTCTAAAAATGCTGACGCTCGACACACAAAAAATTTGGTGTAGACAAGTTAAACTGCTCTGTGGCGTTACTTTTCTGCTTAACGTTGGGTGTAAATACCCCCGCAAATTCTAATGTCCATACATTTTCCGTTCACACCGCGAAACTCATGTAACAGGTACGTATCAAACCGTCCCTGCAGTACCGTTACATAAACCAAAGATTTGATATAAGCATAAACCGCAAAATATTTTGCGTGGTCTATGTAAACAGGTTTCCCAAGACTTAAGATATCATTAGCGATTTGAGTTCAATCTCTTTTTAATTTGTTCTATTTCCCTGGTGATGAGTTCCTCCGGCAACGACACTTAATGAACGGTTTACCAATTGCGTAAGCCTGGCTTACACGTTAATTTACAAACAACGAAATATCGATTATGTAATTATCAAAGATCCGGAAATGAATTTGCAAAAGTTGTTCGGCTTTCCTGTTTCGCCTTTGCGTCACGGTACTGACAATATTCGTAAGTCTTTATTATATTTTGTTTGAAAAATTTTGACGCGTGAGGTTTGACTCAGCGGAAGAGTTCGGCTGCTACTGCGAATAAAGAATGTACATTAAATGAATTCCAAACCAACTATTTTCGCCAAATCATTATCCATTAATATTTATTCAACAGGACGTCTTTTCTTTCAAGTTAAAATAAAACTGAGGTTTAAGTTTGGTTTTTGAAGTAGAAATTGTACACCAGCAAAATGCCCAAACTTCTGAAAACCCTTACAGTTACGGAATGTAAAAATTAAGTGCAATGTACCAATGGGACGTTCCTATTTCAGTGATATGTTATAATAATAAAAAGTAATAATGATGATGATGATGATGATGATGATGATGATGATGATGATGATGATAATGATGATAATAAACGTAATAAACCTTTTTTATGAAGATAAAATAAATGTTTCGCCTGATTCGATTGATCGAAGAGAAAAGAAAAAAATTCCTTCGACTTGTGAGGTGGTTTTGTTTGTGAGTTTGTATCAATTAATGAAACCACTAAAGGAAACTTATGAGAGCTTAGACAGGGTTAAATGACCAACCTCTTGGAGGATGGTTAAACTTACGAGGTTGTTAACCCTGTTTCAGTAAATACATGTACAAAATATTGGAAAATGGCCATGTTGTTGTACACCAAACCAATATACAAAATAAACAATGCATCAAAGTAAACGTTTTTCACCAGGAGAGAAATAACAAAAATCGCAATTGTGGGCGTTAGCTATTTGATACTCTACAACGGGTATGAAAACTTGCACGTATAGAAATGAGCACAGACGTGGGGTTGTCTGCGGGTGGGTTTTACACCTCGAAGCGGGCTCACCCCTTGAAAGATTTTATGGGCTCTGCGCAGCCTAAACGAAACCCGCAACAAATAATGCGCTGGAAATCCAATTACGTTCTAGCTTTGTCCTTTTCTGTTGTCAAAGCTTAAAATGATTTTGAAAAACAACTCACCTAACAAGTAGACAATCACACGTCACAAGTACCACAGTTCCTGATCAAATAGATGTCGTTGCCCTGCGCAAATGACACTAATAGTCGATGGGGGGCGAGTTAAAATGGAATCATTGAATGCCGCCAGGATGTCGCTGGCGAAAAGTAGCTGTTACCATGGTTACGGAATTAGTTTACAAACAACAGCGTCGGTAGCAAGTGTGTACTAATCCTGGATTTTCAACGTCAGTGTTGGAGAGGAAGCTGTAGCAACACAATGTTCCTGTTAGCAAGGAAGAGAGCAAGAGATGAACCTAAACTTATATAAGCTTATACAATTAAAAACAACAAACATGACGTAAGGAGGTTTTGATTGTTACGAAATCGCTTAAGTAGAAGATCAAATGTTCAATAAATGGCTTGTGGTTTATTACTTCAACAGTAAAGTATAATGGGCACTAAACTCGATTCTATGAACGAAATGAAACGATATGAAATGACAACCCATAGGGTCAGATCCATGGGAGGTACACTGTACTGTAGGATGTCACAGTGCTTAAATTGAACGAGACGATGACATCGCAAAAAAATATTTGGAAGATGAAAAACGGCGTTTTAAAATGACAAGAGGCATATCTGGGGAAACTTGGAGAGACTGCTTCGTTATTTTGATCATAACAGTTTCGCAAAGATAATTTCGAAAATGTAGACTTCATATATGCATGTGTTACATGTAAATGCGTCGTCTGTCGCTTATTACAATGACGTTGTTTGGCAAACCTTGGTCCGTACAAGCAGGTCCCACTGATAGATTATAACTGTACTGGCATGAAAAACGTTTCAGCTATATCAGGAGCTGTACATGTACACCACACACGGTTCAAATGTTCGTTCGCAATATGGTCCCAGGGGTCATAGTTGGGATCCCAAATACCTAGACCTTCATGAATAAATACTGTGAGCAGCTTGGGTTCATCTGTACAAATTGTAGACCTGCGTACCCAACTTTTCTCGTTAATTATAACCAAAGCATAAAATCGTGAAATCGGTTGTTGATATCAAAATGTTTCTGTAGTCAGAGTCAGCCGACCAATGGTTATTGGAACGAAGAGGCACCGTAGGAGAAAAATATCAGGGACACACCTGTAGACTAGTATGCCGGGTCCTCCTTAATATACAAATGACACCATTCCTATGAACGTCTTTACATGTATGCTTTCAATAAATACCGTCAAAGGGGACAAATATGAGACAGAAATGTAAACTCTCGAGGTCATCTCCAGCGCAGAAATGAACTTGAAATATGCCCGCGGTCGCAGCCTAACGTTCTGCTGCCGAAGCTCAATCCCACTCAATAAACAGTGCTGTAGTGGAGCGTAGGCGCACGTAGGTGCAGCCAACTACCTTTTGGCATTTGAACTTAGCGCCTACGCACCATAAGTTACGTTCAGTGCCCAATGTGATACGGTAGGCTTTGGGCACCTACTTACCACGAATTTTACCTCTACAGCACTGTCAATAAATTTCTCGGTACTTAAAGCTCATGCATTTTCTTCTCTATAACTCATGGGAGGCCCACCATAAGGGGCTGGGGTGGGGGTGGGTAAACACCCACTTACATGTATTTCATTGCTGCGCCGCCCATGTAACTGGCTAAAAACGAAAATCTTATTATGCCTTTTACTCCCCAAAATCGGTCTCATGATATTTCTGCCGTGGTAGGGTTCTTATTATCAAGTCAAATCACAGGCAATGCAGGCGTTGCCATACGCCGTTGTTGAATTCGCTATTTTCCGGTGTGCATAAGCAGTGAGATAGATTATATATAGCTAATTGTGCTTAGCAGATGATAGTTTCAATGTTGTTGTTTGCGACGGAGATGGACTCCAATCACGGCACTGGACTATTATGCGACCGAGTTTATCAGAGTAAAAGGCTTGATTCGACTTTCTAAACCGACGAGGCGGAATGCAGCATTAATCATTATAGTCACGGGCCTGCTGATTTCAGGCGAATGTCCTCGCTGGTTCCCTGCATGCCGCTAGGTGGTCGGTAGCCAGCGTGCTGGCTAGGCACGTAGGGAACCTGCGAGGCGAATGTCTGACAGACCGGCAACCAAGAGAATTGGCGGTGTATTATAAAATCACAAAACCACAATGGATTTTTATAGTTCTGGTCAAAGCTTATTATAACAACAAGAATCCCATCGATCAAGAATCTGCATAATGCGTTTTTGAAATGGACCCAATCATGAAGAGAGCCCTTTCTTCATTGGGGCCCTTTGATGATTAACAAGTCGCGCACTGTTTTTTAGCTACCAATGGTGTCCGGAAGTGTGACGTCACAGTACTCGGGTAACCCAGCAAGTACTCCAAATGGAAGACAAACAGCATGGCGGTAGCTTATTCCCTTGCACTAACACATTTGTTCAAACCGGAAAAAATCAACAGCACTAACTTCTTAAACTCAGAAGCTGTCACGTTAACCAAACAGATTAGCATACATGTAATGTATATTAATCACATGTGTTCTACAACTGACCGGTATTTTCCAGTTGAAACTAAATTAGACCTAATGTAATTTCCAATTTCCGTCATCTTTTTTCTAGCCCTTGCCACTTCTGTATAGATATACATTAAGAACGAAAGTTAAATAAATTTAACGAATGTGTGTGGTTGCGTGATGCCAAGTTCTTTGTTTTCCCGACATCAATCAAAGATAAGAAAACGCGGAGCAGCTGGATAAAGCATGTTCGTTAATTCTTAACCTTGCAGAATCTTCTTTTTTGAAAACATCTTTTCTATTCCGGTACTTTTAAATGGTTCAACCGGAAATATTTCCACGGCTGTACACATCGGCAATTTCTGACGTGACCTGTAAAAATGCGTATGGCATGAATCTAGCAAAACAGGCGTGGAAAACAAAACGCTTTCTAACCTGCGAAGAGTTCTATCGCTGCACTGTGTAATCCGGGACGGCCCTACTTCAGAGAATTAAGTCGTCTCCACTCTCAGGTCCTATTACAGAGAAACAAGCCGGCCCCACTCTCTCGTAAACGTCTGCGGTTAAGAAAGTGCTGTTCCCTTTAAAATGTTGTAACTGTTGCTTAAGGAAGCCACTTCACGTAAATATGAAATAGTCACCAGAACACCGTCACAAGCATTTTTCAGACATTTGTACATTTTTGGTTTATTTTTGTAATTTTTAAAATTTCTCACCATTTGAAAACACTTCCACTTGGGTGGTGAAAAGCAGAAATTGCAAAAACCCGATTTTTTTTTGGAATGTCATAAAAACCCCACGTCTTCTTTTGACCACCGTACAACTTGCACATACTTTGGACGAATTCTTCTGCGAACAAATTATCTGTACGAAGCTTAATGCGCCTCTAGCACGTCCTAGTCCATTAAGAACTTGGCCAAACTACATTTACCGACCATCAAAATAATGGCAAAGAAACACGTCATTTTTTATTTATGTGCTTATAATCTTCCACGCCCAACTTGTCAGTTTCATAGGAGATATGATAAAATCAATAGAAGTTAGATGAATTTAACTAGTGAATCGATTGACCAAAAGATCACTATCCGGACGATGTGTGTTTCACATTGTAGCTAAATTTTACCGGGAGAGTTTTTACTTGATCAAAAGCTGTTTTACGTCGAAGCATATTGACTTAAGAGGCTACTGTAAACCGTTGTATGCAAGGTCTACTGATGGATTGATTATCAAAAATGGGGCATTCTTTTCACCAGGCATCAAATGACATTTTCCATACAGAAATGAGCATGGTGTAGACAAACACTGGAGGGCAGACGGCATCAAATTTCGTATGCAAATTACATGCACAGCTTCAACAGGGCGATTAATCTCTGCTTGACATGTTGAATGGTCTAAGACGTTACTTCTGGGTAGAAGGCATTATTCTTTCAATGAATACCTGATTGATGGTCCAATTTGGCCTGCGCTAATCCCAGCGGAGGCTGATCCAGGAAATTGAAGGCAGCATCACCATCCACTGGGTTGGCCATGGACGTGTCACGTCAATATCGCTAAAATATACCGTTTGAAACTGCGGTTGTTTTAGAATTTCGTATTTTGGCAGTCGCGAGTTAATCGTTGAGCCGCACTGCAGAAAACTGCGTCATCTTGAAAAACTACGATACATGTGCTTAGCCTACATTTAGAAGGAAAGTGTGATTTATGACAACTGCAAGTAGTGGTATGCGTTACCGGTGAGCGGCAACACTGCTGCGTTACTACCGAAATGCGCAGGATTAGGAAGAACAGGGATGTTGCGGTAGGCGTACTCACATGTATACTTTTAGTGCGAGTACTTTGTCTCAATAGGTGTATACTGAAAGTGGACCGTCATCTTAATCATTGGACTCTTTGGCATCTACAAAACCAAACCGAATGAATCGATGGAAAAGTGGCGATGTGGGGGATGGGGTTTTGGTGCAGGTGAAAAAATGTGTCCCCATCCACCGCACGCTAACAAGCAACACTTACAATGAGTTCAAGAACTACGTAAACGTAAATACGGGTAACTCTGGTTTGTGTGTCGTTGTCGTTGCCATGAGTGTAATTGCAAAAATGTGAATATGAAGTGTTTTCTGTGATCCTGCAATTATGTTTGGCCAGAATGTACGCTGACGGCCAACAAATCACAAGTAATGAAATGGAATCAACACATTTTTATTTTCCACGAAACTAGGAAAAAGACACATTGGCAGTGATTCAATTTAATGGCGCTAATTATGAATATAACTCACGGACTTGTTAAATCACCGATTCCGTACGAATGGTCACAACTCTACTGCGTATTCGTTGTTTTACAGCATCGTGGTTTCTTATATCCAATGCAATTTGTACCCGAACTGAACGATGTTTTGGTGATTTCAACGAATCCTCGTTCTATCACGTGATATTGCATCATTGGCGTCAATCTTGTACGGCAATGATAGAAATCAACTACAACCTCATACTCCCTATCCCATCTCACAAACTGGATATTATGGACCTTGGTAGGTGGTCTTTTCCCACAGTCGCCGTGTAATTCGCCAAAAGCGTGTGTCTAGCTAACCCATAATAGAACACTTTAGGAGATTTTAAGCTTTCCTCCTAACTTTTGAGTGTTGTCGAGAGTTACTTTGTTTCAGAGAAATGGGTCGGAAACTCGTTTTTAGTATCTGACAAAAGGCCGAAACCGGGTTTGCTATCCTTTTTAGTGCATGTGTATGAAGCGCAAGCATGCATGGCATGATGAACTTGGGGTCCGTGCCGGATTCAGTCTCCAAACTCAGACTCGAATTTCCATCTTCTCAAAATCCTTTTCAATGTAGTGTAGACTAGTTGCACTCTATACCAAGAAAAAGGGGAGAACCCAGCAGACTGACATGGAATGGAGAACAGAGAATCAATGGTTAAGCCGAACGACAACCTTCTTAAGGAGGGAGTGTTTTCATGGAAGCAGTATGCTGATTTTGTCCGATCATCTCTTTCCCGGACACACGAGTGTTTCTCCTGTCTGGCTCGGCTCTGATTTCTAAATATCAATTTTTAGGTATTGGAAACGTTGCCCTGACCTATGACGTTAATTGGATCTAACGTTTTCAAGGAAGAACAAGAGGTCTAAGGGTCCTAGCACAGCATAGCTCAAGTTATTGTTATCTATGGCGGTATTGGATGCATCTGCATATGCACGTATATTTACCGTTACTGTTTTATAATCGTGGATACTTGTACTAGTTTTGCAAGTGGAGGCTGATTCGATTCTAGTCCTTGATCTACATTACAACTTAGACGTATGCATGTTACTGACAACGAAAGCATTACTTGACGCTTCTGCAGGTATAACCCAATGCCGCAATGTCACATATTTCATCTATGTTCAATTCGCTGTCAATTTCGCTACGAAGTGGGCGCAAAGATGCCAAGAACATTTTACAGTTTCTAACGGGGCCAGGCGGAGATGATTCAAAGCATGCATTTGACGCATGCGTGTCACTGATAATTCCAACAACATTTGGTGGTGCAAGAACTGTACAGTCGAATGACTTGTTAGTACTGTGGGACTCGTCTTCGCCGATACAGTTTGATGCATCCGATATTACAACATCGGATTCGCTTGGTTCCAATCCTGGGTACCTGCTTCTGCTTCGCCGTTTCAGCTTTCAAAGAACCACGGACAGTTTGTCAACAATATCGTTTAAAGAATTCCTGACGAAATACCATCACGGAATGTCTACTATGTTCAGAGTTATTCACTTACTCCTAGGAGGGAATATGCAAACAAGTAACAAATCTCGAAGCTCACAATTTTTGAAATACGTGCTAAGAAAAAAAAAACTGTGTCGTCACCATAGAATTTCTAATCTCCCTCATATTTATGATAAGAGACGCAATGCCACGCACTTTCAGTCATTCGACAAACAGCGTATGACGATGACCTAATAACGGCAGATTGTCGTGTGTGACCGCCACTTCGAATCTGAGGTCGAAAGCACACCATCAGGCAATCCAGCGAAGCAAGCAATTTCCCAAAAAGAATTCCGAGTGCATTTGAAAGATATTTGAACGTTGCGATACCGTTATAACTAGCTGCAAACACTTGGGACATGCATCAAGTGCGTCGTAATTGGACTGGCTGTTGCTTGAAGTCGCCATTGTTTTGTTTACGTATATGTCTTGCCACACCAAATAAGGAGATTGCTTTACCTTGTGGGAGGAAAATCGACTAAGTGACGAGAAGTTGACCGATTGCTTTTTTGAACTTGAAGCTAAAAGAAAAATGCTTTGACAACAGCAGAAATTCAAAATAGTCACGAACAAACCGTAAAATACCTGGTGAATTCTGTTTCAGTGGCAGACAACTATTTTGAACAATTCAATTTAGTCTGTTTTTTGCCTTCCAGTCCTCTTTAAGGCAAAATTTTATAAAAGACCTTAGTTCTTTGGTTTCTTGGTCACTAAGCGGTTTCAGTTTCCAAACTTTTTCTTCCGAAAATCTCACTTACTAAAAAGCATAAACATCTGGTGAGTGGACGTTTCCGCCTACTCTCTGAGGACCTTGTTCACTTATTGGATTTCCTGCCTCAGGCTGACCTGGTATTAGAATAAGGTCGCACAGCGCTAGTAGCTATAACCCTTGATCACTGTTCAAATAGGGGTGTCTGGTTCCAATGTGGACAGCCTTCTAGGCCTTTCTTGAGTACCAGTGTTCTTCTCTGGCAAGTATTCTAGCATTGCACGTGTCGATGGTGTGATCAGTGTTCAGTGTGTGTTCCGCTACGCCTGTGGCTCTGTCCAGTTTGGAGTGTCCCCTCGTCCTTGTCCCTAGGGTACGTTTGGATTCCCGTTGATGGCTGGGATCCTCTTGCACGACAGCTGGTACACAGCACAAGACTTCTTGTCAGTGTGGGGTTAGGCCCCTTATTTGGGTGAACCAACTTTTCCCTGTTGTTGATAGGTTTGAAAACGTGTCTTTACACCACACGATTTGAAGGTGCGTGACAGTTGTTCAGAAAGGTTCTTGGGAATGGATATGGGTCGACGGGCTGAGCTCATCCCTGTGGGTGCCCTGATTGTGGTTACGTCAGTGTAGTGGAATGGTGAGTGCCCAGCTTAATCATTGTCAGTCAGAGCACTACAGATCGTGTGTGAGAAATCTCATCCCGGCGGTCTTGGTCAAGCCGTTCTTTGCTCTGTTGTATGCATACACGTTAACGATGACGGCTCTACCAAGATTAATGTGTACTGCAATCCCATTCACACCGATCGATGCCTGAACTTTTGCTCAAACCACCCCGTACACCACAAACGCTTAGTGGTGCGCATCCTTATCAACAGAGCAGAGAACTGCGTTACCCTTGAACAAGGCCGCATGACGTAACCGCAATCAGGGCACCCACAGGGATGAGCTCAGACAACCATCCACATCTATTCCGTACGCCCAGAATCTTTCTGAACTACTGTCACGAACCTTCAAATCGCTGGGGGTTAAGACATTTTTCAAATCTATCAACACCATCCGGGAAAAGTTGATTCACCCGAAGGACCCTACCACAGCTGACAAGAATACCAAGTGTCGTCAAAGATTTTATATCTTTGGTGTCGTGCAAGGAGGTTCCCACCTGTCAATACATGGGGAAAACCAAACGCAGCCTACGGACAAAGATGAGGGAACACTAGCTCCAAACTGGACAGACCCACAGGCGTAGGGGATCACACCATTAACAGTGTTCACGCCAGAATCCTTGCCAGAAAAGAACAATGGCACTCAAGAAAGGTCAAGGAGACTGTCTACATTAGAACCAGACGCCCAGGTTTGAACTGTGATCAAGGATTACGGCTGCCAGAGGAGTACGGCCTCATTTTAAACCAGGTCAACCTGACGCGGGGAATCCAGTCAATGAACAAGGCCCTTAGTGAGTGGGCGGAAATGTCTGACTTTCCAGACTTTTCAGCTCTTTAGTTAAGTAAAGGGTTTAGACATTTAACATCATATCGTCGGAGAGCAATGAAAAAAATATCCATCGCATGACACAGTTTTATCTGCTACATACAGATGTTAAATTCTTCTCCAATATTTTTCAAGTTTAGCCTACATGTATCTCTTGTGTTCTCTTTTGGATAGTTATTTGTGAATCTATACGCATTCCACTTGTCTCATCGCAACCTAACTGCTACACCCAGTTCGAAACAATTTCACCGTACGGTTATCTTCCCTCGTTGATCGATGCCGCAACTCATATGTATCATCTCTCTTGTATTTTTCCACTGGTGGTTCCTGTCCAGCCTTTTCCTTCATTTACCCCCCTCCCTTTTCCCCTCTCCGTAACGAATGGAAGAACCCCCATGGCCGCAAACATCGCTCGAGAGGTAAACTCGTACACGTATAATAATATTATTGCATTGTAGATCTCAACTTGAATCGAATTTATTGTTTTTAACTTTTTTATTCTCTGCAACTCAACAAGACACTCGGTAGCTTGGATGTTGCTACTAACCAAGTGGCGATTAACTGGCTTCAGAGTCGGTGTGTTTTTATAGCTCCTGTATGAGAAATGCTCTTCACATAGAAGAAACAATAGACATCTAAAAATGACGCCTATGGAACAAACCTTGTCATATACAGACGGATGGGTGTAATAGACTATGCCACGCTCTCTACCTACATGTACATGTAAATTCTGAGAGGTTAGCTCATGTTTCGACCAGCTTTGGGTTTTTCGATCTCATACCTAGTAAAAGGGTCTAGAATGGGATTCCCAAGGCACTAAGCACGAAAGACATACATCATGAAATGGGCGCGTTGTACTGCGACTGTCTTGCCGTCGGATTAGCAATTGCGAAATATTCTGTATATTTCCCATCTGCAAATCCGTCTTAGGACAACTAAAACAATGCGCCCCAAAAGTGGACGTTTTGTATATACAATTTGGAACAACACATTTTGTGATTCGGTGCCTTCAAATTGCGATTTCGTCGCCCCTGAAACGCCTTTTCAGGGGGCCCAGGTCCCTCCCAACAACCACACCCCACTGGATGGGAGTCACTATCGATGGGGAGACATCTCGATCCTATGACAGTAGTCTTTTATTGGACATTATTCAGTACGGGCACTGAAGTAAAGTACGCACACTGAGTAAAGGTGCGTTCAATAGCTATTTTTGACGCGTGGAATAGGGCCTAACCAATTCCGCGCGTGAATAGTGGCTCTTCATACATGTACGTGCATATGTGTTCGACCGACGCGTCTGATTAGAATCCCAATCGGTATTACTTCCACACCTAAATACCGTGTGAAGATTTGGGTCGGACGACCAGGAGGCAGATCAGTCACGAATTGACTAGCTTTTTCACAACATGATGAACTATTCGAAGACGACAGGTCAAATGTCCAATCTGCCTTATGGTCGGACTTTGAGTGAACGCTGGATCAGTAGTGCACTGCGCGCTTATTTGTTATGTCATGCACCCCCGATTATTGAGGTACTGGAGATGGACGAACCGTGTGGACAACCCAGAACAAGCCATTTTTGTCAGCCAAAATGATTCATGTGACGTTAATCAAATCCAAGACAAGAGAACGACTACTATACTTCGAATAACTCTGAAGTCTCAAAGAAACTGGGTGAGCAGGAAAGGACCATAGTCTTGTCAAAGGCACGCATGCGTTACAATCCATGGGATTCTTATACAAGTACTTGTCTCCTACATTTATTCGGTTCTCATTCACTTCCATCTCGGTGTCAAAATTCTTGAGAACTTACACATTAGTCTTTATATGACATAATGAGAAATACCCTAGAGTGACGTTTGTCTATTCGCATCCACGCTTGCACTTTTTCAAAATCGCAATAAATAACTACCTTTATAGGACATGGTCGTTACTGTACAAACAAACGGCATAACTTTATACAATAAACGGATAAGCCATTCGTTTACATATAAGAGCTCGCATGCAAACATGCAAGTGATCAATCTGTTTATCTGACCCAAAAAGTAATAAAATAACAGAAAACATTTACGAGAACGTTCTAAATTGTCAAATTCGTACTGTCAAATACGCTACTTCAACTGGGAATTGTTTTGTTTCTTGAGCAACGAATGCATGAGTGATTAGTCTGAGCAATTAGGAGCGATTTTGTTTATGTTGTATTACTTACACTAATTACTGAGACATCAGTCAACCCCATTTTCCAGATTCCGCTCTCATGAGCATTCGTTGTTGGGTTCCGCAAAGAGTATTTCCCTTATCACAGTGCCGCCTATGGGTGTGCGCAAGGCTTTCCCAGGTAAAAGGTATGCCCTCGAAAAAAAGGAATTACAGGCCGCTATCGTGCGGAGCTGCTCGAACCGATTAGACACGTGACTTCAGTGTTGATAAGACAAATCACTGACATACGACAGGGCCTTTTTGTCACGTTAACGTTTCGGCGATTCAAACCATTTTATCTGAACATGCTGCAGATGCCAATCCCATGCTTACATGCATCTTGACAATATCACATTTTCCTTGTCGCAGCTCTGTAGAGACATTGGCCGTGGCATTCCAACAAATTCAAACTTCGCTCGGACGCCCCTAATGCGTAAATCCAGTCTTTAAGTTTACCACACACTAATGTTGGCAGACTGACTTATGGTACCAGTAGCATTCTAGATACTTACAAATGTATAAAATAAACCAGACACTTTGGACACATTTGTAAAAAAGAATACGTATTACATGTCAACACTCCACACAATACATCATGTTGAACAAACTGTTTGAGGAGACAATGTGACTCAGTGGTTTGGTATCCGGACTCCAGTTTGGGAAACCGCGTGGCGACGGAATCCTGGCTTTACTGACAGACGTCAAGCGAGCATTGCACAATGTGTCTCATTCTCTTATAGTGAGCTCAGCATTGCTAGTGAATGTATGCGAGAGAGTGAATGAGAACCTGGATATAGTGCGAAAGCTATTTCTGTGGCAGTGCTCATATTTTTAACACAATGTTAATGCGTAATTGATAATGACATGTGTATACATGTTTGTTTGTGCGTGTATGCGCGCATATAGAATGAGTAATGTGAAAAATGCAAATTGTATATGGCTATGAGTCATAGTGGACATAGCTGCAGGGGAACCAGCTCCTGCTATTGCACAATGAGCTGGTATAAAATTTGCTCGCATAGTAGAGACTAGATGGATCTGAATCTAATCTGGTTCTCGATTGGTCATCATAACATGAAATTGTCCCTGGGATTGACTCATTATCCGACATGTCCAAACGGCTCATTTCCCCATGACATTTTTTGATGAAAACAGCACGAGTCTACTCGACAGGTGAAGATAATTGAGCACGGACTGCTTTCCTCATCAGTCAAGCAGTTTAAGTCAATTTTATTTTGATGTGCGTTAACCAGTTACACTGAACCGATTTTTGTGATTCGAACACAAACTTCGGTTGCTTTATATGCTCTACATATTTGTGGAATCATTGATTCTTAAAAAGTTTGTAGTTTTTCAAAAACCAGTCTCATACTTTGTTAGGCAAAGTTGTTTATTACGTTTGATGCCATGCTCGCAACGCTCCATTAAGCCAGTTCGTCCAAGGAAACGCGTTTTGAATGATTATCGCTGACCAGCCCCTCTGGCTTGGCGTCGCAAAAGATAGTGGCCAGTGTATCTGGACCTTGCCTGTACATGTACATTGGTTGATGTCAGCGCAAACCAGAAATTCATGTAATGATGAAAATGAATTAATTTCACGTTGATTCCCACCCTTGCAAGTTGACTCTCCACATACACTGAGCTGGCGTTAGTTCGTTCAATATCCTACAGACTGTGCATGTGTTTTCATACGATACAGTTTACGATACGTAATTGATTACGTACAGAATAATCACAAAATAACAGTCAAATGGTGTTTGATGTATTCTTTACAGCTTTTTAAGTACGAGAGTAACGACACCTTCTGGGCTAGTTACCTCTCACGCGAGGCTTTCAAAATAAGAAAGTCGATGCAGGCAGGAACGGATGTGTTTTCGGCTTACAGGAAGCCGGCTGCGCACTGAAAGCCGAAACGACGGTGGCTTCGAGTGTACTCTACACTCAGTATGTTTATTTCGCTTGCCTGTAACGTCGTTATCAGGAAAAAAATGCGTGGTAATTGAATTGACGATTCCACATTCTGATAAAACCAAGGGATTGTTGGATTTCTGAATCGGAGATCTTCGTAAACAATTAGCGGTTTATTCATTTGGAACTCCTTAGGCGGTTTCTTAACCTCAGATTTTAGGCTGCGAAAACATCACCCGAGATGTTCAGCCTGAGCTCACTTTGGCCTTTGCTCACAGAACGACAGTGCACGTAGGCGAAAATCGATTTATTCTTAATCACACATGTTTTCGAAATGAAATCTTCACAGCTCCTTGGGGTTATAAAAATTAATTAGAGTCCATCAAACATAATAAATTACTACCAGTGTGATGCTCTACTTGAATGTATTACAATCATGGATGTTACCTGTCTGCACAGATATTCATTATCTTGTTTGTGCTGATTAATTAAGTCAACGCACACGACAAGGTTTTTATGACGACGTGCCACGATTTTTTGTCAACGAGAAGTGCAAACAGCGTTCACGAAAAGGATTTTTGTCGAGACCAAGGCACTTCGTAACGACTTTGTGCAAAGATTGCTACTGAAAATAACCAACTACGATTCTAAACGCTAGCATAATGGGTAGCGAACACAATGCGATGTTTGTTAGGAGGCCTCTCGAGTTTTGCCGGAAGTGACATACATGTATTGTCGTGCCACCGAAACAGCACACACAATTCATAGCACACAATACGTTGCCCTGCGCTGCCCTCTAGCACATGGGATGTAGGTTCATACTCTCATGCCCTCTAGAGTTCGATTTTGACTTTCTGCCACACTCGAACTTTCATTTTTTGTCATATGTAAAATCATGCTTATTGATTTTGACCTCGGTCACATTAAGTAATTGACAACAAGCGCACACGGATGGACAACGCAAGACAAGACGTCTTGGCAATCGAATGTGTTTGATACATTTCCAGAATCAGAGATTAATAAATGTCTCACGGTCAAGCTGTTGAGAACCAAATAGATAAGCGGAAGGCCAATCGGCGTTTTTGTTACGACAGGAAGTTTGCATTATGAGTCTTCCAAAATTACTGTTATGTGATCGTTTTTTTCAATCCATATACACCACTCCACGGTATCGGTCACAATCTTGAACATTTAAAAGAATATCCTGATTTAATGATTTAAACCAACCCCCCGCTGGCCCGCTATTTGTACGTCCTCTCCTCAAAGAGCAAGTGGAACCTCAGACCTATCTAAACGACTGGGCTATGTCGAGTATGTGCTTTCTCAAGTTGTGTTTTCAATTGCCAAAACAATACTTTGAAAAATGTTTAGCCGCAAAAGACCGTCTAAACTAAGTCCGCTTTTCGTCTATACATGTACCATAGAACTCATTAGGACTATCGTCAACCTGGATCACGCTCGACTGAGGCAGATGCGTTGGAGTTGTTTTCATTGGTGTTTTTGACGGCGTTGTTTTTTGCTTTCTTGGAATGAGTTTAGGGTGCAGGGATAGTTTTAGGGACGCTTTCTGCGTCATTCAAGTTGGCGTAAAAAACAACACAATGACGCACTGTGTTTACCCAACTAGTCTGCTGATGTACAAAAATTGCTCCAGCAATCACGCCTTGTAAAGTTGTCTTGCCGCGGGAATAATGAAGTACCAATTGCAGCAACTAATATCCGATCAAAGCAATTGCAAGTAAGAGAGAGGGGATCTAAAATAATGTGAAAATAAAGATTTAAACTGTCTGTATGCACGTGATTGTAAACAATCAATAGCCTGAAACAGAAAATGTAGACGAAATAGTTACATGCGTGAAAGATGCCACCCGAAGGAAAACAAAATCGAATAGAAAACGACAGTAAAGAAAAGTGGCATACATGTAACAGTGTGCCATCGTACATGTAATTATTTCGTCATACGCTTCTCCCCGGTATTTCCATCTTTCAGAGCGAAGTATGACCAAAGCAGAGGCATAGTACAATGACGGACGCGACTTCCCTTCGGATTAACCGTGGTCAGACGAAGTCCAGATTGGGGCTAGCCGAGGTCCAACTGCGGTTTGGAACCCGTACCCGGACGCGGTCTAGCCGCGTTCGATAGGAAGAGACTTTCGATCAGTATTGTAGGAACAATTCCGTAATATTAACGTACACATAATGTACTCTTCTTTTAACTTACTGCAAGTCGTGTTAAAAATTAAGGGATGGCTTTATGAAATACATTAGATTAGCGTCTGACGACGCCTTGCCCAGCAGTGTAACTAGTGTACTGGGAAAGTCCACAATTAACTGAAATTTGTGAATAAAGATTGCCATAAAGCTTCTCATGGACATCAGATTGCAATAACACACTGGACATTATGTTGCCTGGGACTCCAGTAAATGAAATGATTCCAAATATGCAGGAAAATTGTGTTTTTTCAAGCATACGAGTTGGCTGTAGCTCCTGCGCATGGCGAGCAAGGTAGACGACTGCGACAAATGGAGGCGTGTCTTCGCCTTCCTGTCTTGATAAGTGCAGCTCAGGGAAGTTCCAAAGCAACAAATTCTCCGGGTGTGTTGCCGAAGGCAATGCATTTTTGAGCAGACGACTCAAAGAGTAAAGTTACGGTATCTACCGTGCAGCGGGATTAATGGATAAACGACAGGCCTCAGCCTGGGGCTCGGGCCAGTATTCTCTTCTTTAACTTGAGTTCAGTCAGTTATAAATTTATATCAATGGTTGTCCATTTGGCAGTGTCCAAAGCAAAACATATAAAAATACCGGTGGAGGGAGGAAATATGTTGCCCTTATACACTAAGCCTGCAAGCAATTTAGGAAAAATCTGCAATTGTATGGACGGAAGACACACACTGATAGAACTTGGCTTCAAAAGGTTTGAGACCTCCGTCGTTGCGTGCCTGACCCACTGATGATACCTTTCTTTTCTAAAATCAATCCTCAAGGCGGAATGTTTGTTTAGTACAAACGTTTTGAGCTGTTATGACAGAAAATTTCTTCTGAACAAGTTTCAGAAAACATTTTATGGCCTAATGGACCATTGTCAAACGCCAGGGGATTACCCGGCGGCGACGATTCGCCGGACTGCCGCCCATGATCATCACAGGGGCCGCCTAGAGGCTATATAGGCGCAGGGGCGTATCCGAGATTTTTTAAAAGGGGGGTCGGACCAAGGCTTAAAAACGGGGTTCCAATTTCCATCTGAAACGCATAATAGTCTTGTCAACAGAAAGCATCTCCAAGCTCCGATGGTGAATGACTCAGGTCTATAGGAGAGAGTGGGGCACAATGAGCCAATTTTCAAATTATTGGTCTTAACATCTAAATAAAGAAACTAATTCCAGAAACTAAAAACGATAATAAACTACATTGTGTCCTTATTGTATACAATAAAAATAAAGACAAGTGCAACATGTTTTTTTTTTTGGTATTTTATGTTAGTTAGTCAAATGACTCAAAGAACCCCAAATGGCACTTTGATCCATAGCAAAATTAAAGTATAGTCAACAAAACGCAAAATATATTTGGTTACTTAAAGAATGTCTTTGAGTTGATACTTGATACTGTTTGACGAATTAATAAATAAACTAACTACCAGTTTAACCCAGGTTTTAATACCAGTCACACTTAGTAAAGTCTCCAACACCGATGTACGATGTGCATGCTTCGTGGGCCCAGTCAAGGCAGGTTTTGCACTGTATCCAATCTCCTGTAATTGGTTCCAGGCACATATTGTTCATTGCACATCAGGCAGTTAGTGTAATTTCTGACAAGGGACATGCCACCTCCTTTCCGCAAACCTTACTGGATCGCTTTGGCCGGCTGTGAGGTCATGGATAATGTGCCGGCCGGGTTGATTTTTATAGTTCTTTGACGTTCTTTTTCGATCTAATCAGATTTTTTCAGGGCTGCTATAATGTCAACAGCTTTGCATATCCACGTTGGTGATTTTTGATGCTGTGGCTGCATGAGTGGAAAAATGCGGTCCGTCAGACGGATGTCTCTGTCATCGGAAAGAACAATCTCGATCACATTCCTTTATTATCTTTCCTTGTTATTTCGGCATTTCTATACACTATAAAGTTGCATCAAAATACTTAAAACTTGTTTAAGTTGTTGCTTACATAACGATGGAGCATTATCAGCCATGGCTCAACAGCTGTCCCGCACACTATGGCTCATATACATGTAGTGCCCCACCTTCAACGAAATTTTGAAGCAACAAGAGCAACTCAACTAGGTCAACTCTCAACGACATTGAAATGTATGGCTGCTTACAGCCCATTTCTACACGTATTATTACAGCTAACCAGTTCCCGTGTGTCTAGGCTATCGTTATTACAGAAGGAAAACTAGCATACCTTGAAATTTTACTGAAGTCGGCGAATTATCAACAACACGCTACACATCCAGTGCGCGAAACAGAAAATGATACAAAACGATTTCACACTTGCCATCAGGAGCACATGCAAGTGACATCTGGTGCCAAAGTATTGGTTTATTTTAATTTGGCAAGCAAAGGAACATAGTACCCCATATGGCTCAAGGTGTCCCACTTTCTCCTACGGCGGCAAACTCAGTTGACGACTGAACCCCGGATGCCGGGCTGCCACGGCAGTGTTATCGCCAAGTCTTGCCCGACGACGCAGGCTGACGCTTCTGTTTTTGTGGAAAACCGATCATGCCGTCTCAAATATATATGAAGTGGTATATTTTGTTGAAAAATACCGACAGGGCCAATGCCATCAATTTGAGTTGCACTCAGTGATGTAGGCTACCCGGCACGCCGCGGCGGCTGCCATGGGCCGAGAAGACAAAATTTGTGGTCTGCCACCAGATGTCATGGTGTACAAGATGGCGTCAGTAAGTGCTCGTGAATCGGTGGTCCATCTCGTGAAGGCTATTTCTTCGGCATCGTACGTATTTTGCTCACTTGCATCCTTAATATGCAGCTATGCTATATTTCGGGAGGTAATCCTGCATTTTAGGTGCCAGAATTACCCTGCTACTACTGGTTTAAGTCACACTAAAGTGAACAAAAATATCAATAGGCCTACTGCATCGCCGTGTAGGCTATGCCCTGTATACTGGGGAACCCAATGTTCGTCCGCCTAAGCATAAAACCGACTTGCTGTTGTACTCACCGAATTATTCCACTTCAAAGTTATGATCTGAATAGGATTCGATTTAACTCTCACAGATATACCGCATTCATCGATTCGGAAGTTTTCTTTAATTTGTGCCGAGTTATTTCAAATGTGCACTGCCTTCGGCAGCCATTTTATTGTGACACCTAAGTTCGTCATATGCTGCCCCCTTTTGTAAAAACTGAGAAACATGCAGAAAAAGGCCAACGAAGTAATGAAAATTGCAACAGCCTGTTTTTATTGACATAAACTCGATTTGAAGCTTTGATGTTGAGCTCTGCACTGTGGTTTCCAATAAAAGCCAATTGGACAACATTTCAATGCAGTTTAATGGTGAATGCGTGAGGCAAAATGTTAAGAACCCAGCGTATCGCATTTGTCTGCGGATTTTTCCTTTGGCCTTCTAGATCCTACTAGTGCCTGGGACAAACAGATACATTGCATAAACAAACCCTGGATCATGTTTTGTGTCCCGTCGGAAGAAAATTTAAATTCGAAAACATCTTCTGAAAACGCACAAAAAAGTGTATTAGTAAAATCTACTGATTTTTAAGTGGTTTTAAAAAACAATCGGTAAACTCACCATTTTTGTCTCATTACTTTGATACGTGTCTCTTCCGATAAGTTAGTACCTAACGTGCACACGAGCACTCCAAATTGGAACGCTAAGTCCCGCGTGGTTGCGCTGCACGCGAAACAAGATGGCGGACGACCTTTGGAGCCTGACGACAATAGGTAACCGGACGATACACTAAAAGTGTAAGGCTCCATGTATACAGCTGGCAAACAGGAGCGATAGTGCACACCATAAAAAAGTTACTCATCTCAAAATCCAACGAATGACACCAGATGAAACATGCACATATATATTTTTTTTAAGCTATAACACCTACTGTCATGTTCTGGAGACAATTTAGTCAATATAATTTGAACATATCCGTGAAAATCTGTCGCGGTTAAGCTTACGTCTCTGGGTGCCACGTGAAGGAAGTTTGGTGAAATCACGCCGGGACACAAATCTTACAAATTCCACCAAACATCTTCCCATGCTACATTTGCAAGTGTGTGCCTCCGGGCATGCTCACTGCTCAATTGCTATAGCTGTATTTTGAAGTGACAACTTTTTATACGGGTACTATATGCTTTCCCCTGTGCACACCACCGACTTCCACAGGGAAGGTAATTGCTTTGTGATACTGCAGTAGTAGAACTACAGTGTAGAAATTCTTACTGCATAATATTGAAAAAGGGTCAAATGTAATTCTTCAAACTTAATCGAAGCCAAAGAGGGCATTGGTCGGATGTAGCGGTCCCTGATGTTCAAGCCTAAGACACCATCTGAGGTACAAAAGTATGTGAGTACTGTAGTCAAGGGTGTAGGCCTATGAGGTGATGTCATTGGTTCCTCAATTAATGCACCAGCATCTGGCCCTCTTTAGCTGGCTAAAAACGAAAATCAAATTAAGGCCTTTTTCTCTCCTTAGTTATGTTGGTCTCATTGAACTTAGCCTTGGTTTGAAGCTGTGTATGGTTTTGGAATGATGTGGGTGCAATTGAAGTGAAGCCAAACAAAATCTTGCAAAAAGCCAAGGTCATTAAAAACTGTGCAGTTCTTTTCTAAAACTTAGTTTGTTTCGTCATGAAAACAAACCTGTGTGTGTTATGTTCTGCAATTACATTTGTGTAGCGATCATATGCGCCAACTTTGATTATCATGGAACTGAGCGCTATGTGTTGGACAATTCTCCAATTCACAATTTTGTTTTCACAATATTGTCGCAGAGATCAAAACAAATCATCAGAAGTGCGTACTTTTTTAGGAATTTTGAGTACTTTTTTACCAGCGACCTGAAATTTTCAGGAAACGTTTCTTCAGTGCATTAATTTTGATCATCTCCCAATAGATGTCTCTTTACCAAATATAGCAAGTGGCGCATACATGTGGAAAAAGTGTACTGTTTTGAAATCTATCTCTGACTTCTCAATTTTACAAATGTAACAAATGGCATATACCAGGATTTTCCGTGATAAGCCCACGGGAATGTATTTGGAAAATAAAAAATGTCAGGCGTTTAAGTAATACCCAATAAATGTCGGGGCATTAATTATTATCAACGGAAAATCCTGGTGTGTACACAATCTGATGTGTTTAAAGGACGGTATGGCCAAGGCAGGTGTCATTGAGTGTTGGAATTTCAAAATGTGGGTGTCAATACAAAGTCGTGCGAAATTCTTTAAACTCAAAAATTCCCCTGAATTGATTTTAATTATAGGATGGAATGAAATTCTTGTAAATCACACGGGTGATTTGAAACAACAGAGGGTGGGATGGAGAATTTTACCCTTGTCTAAAAAATTCCCTTCTCTGAAGGAACAGACACCTTCCGTCTGAGATGAACAAGGGCCTGGAATTTGTTTGCTTTTCAAAGCTTCACACTCCTGAAGTGTGTCGATGTGTCTTTTTAGGAATCATTCACAATTTTTACAACATTACTGTACAAATCACATTCCTTTTGCAACCTAACGAAAGTCTCAAATGTTGGTATATGCTTTAAATGTAGTTCATTACATAAGTTAAATGTTTATGCCAAAAGGACCTGCACGTACCCATAGAGTCATGGGAATATTAACGCTGTGGTTTCGTTTAGTTTAATGGTGTACATATTAACAAACATTGTATAAGTTTGCAATAACTGGAAGCCTAAACCCCTCCATCTCTACCTTAGAGCACACGTTTTGTACATTTGTGTGAGCAATTATCATTGTGAAAGGTCCCTTAAAAAGGGACCCTTATTACAGTAAACGTGATCCAGTTAGGGACAATGAAGATTATTTGTTTTGCTTGAGGCCGGAGGTTGTACCACGTTTTAAAAATAGGCAATATTAGCTGTCTCAAATTCGCAAATAACAAGGAAGACAAATTTTGCATTGACTGCTATTTTCAATGATTTTTTTCTTAGATTTTGTTCAAAGAAAATGCAGTGTATGAAATTTGACAAAAAAGGTTGAACTTCAAAATTACCCACGACTGAATCAATAAAGTTCAATTTTGGCTTGAATTTCAGTGCACACTAAAGTTTGGATACTGTCTGAAAGTGAAAAGTAACCATAGTTTTTACTTTTTCCACAGATGCAGGTGTCCTGCTCACTCTCAAGGATTCACAAGAGCAACCTCTGTTGGTCAGCATGTCTGTGGTTCAGGTTGGTTCTTGAATGTCACCCAATGAAACCATCACCCATAAACAAAAGCTTGGTTTTCATGATTATTTTCTAGAAGCCATGAAAAAGCTTTTTGTAGAGCTACAAGTAAGTTACTCAAAATTGTACATCTTCACAACGTGTTCTCCTATTGATGATTGTGCCAGTTTTCTCGAACGGAATGGATGGAGTGGGAAAGCAATACAAGAACATCCTCGCATTGAACTGTTGGGAAACCGATCGCCTAAATGTGGAAGCGAATATTGCAGGCATTTCCATTCCCGTCAGGGCCTTCGGATAACTTCGGCACTATTTAATGCGGAATATCCATGTGGTAATCGCTTTGCGGATGTTCCACCCCTGCAGTCTCCGACTGAAGTGTTTGTTTTAAGTTGGCGTTGGAAGATGCTTCAATATGACTGTCATTTCCATCCATTCTAGGTAAACACGGACATGCCAGCTCAGCCAACTCCGGCCCAGAATCCAAGGAGTATGCTTTTGAGGTGAGATCAGTGTCGAGTTCTTCAGTTGGTGGGATTACTGCTGCAGATGTAATGTTTTGGATGTTACTGTACTAAAAATATAATTATGGTTTCTTGAGGAGTTTTTTATCCGGGTTAACCAAAAATCGTTTTTACTTTTGCAAACTATAGACAGGAGAGATGGTAGTGGCCTAATAAAAGTCAGTCTACTGTGTTCACATTAAATTGGGTACCAGTTTTTGAAAGTCGTTCCGGTTCCAGCATTGCCAAATACCGGTACTCATTCAATACCGATGCTGATTACTTATGGCCACCAAAACCTCAGACCGGAGGAATGTGGTCTGTGCTAAAAGAATTTTAAGAACTTGGCCTATTCAATACAACTGTTTTAAATCAGAGTTGGTGTTCTGATGTTTGTTTTTTGATGTTTTACGTAATTTATTTTAGGTCTGTTTTGCTAGAGTGTAGCTCTCACTACCAAGTACAAAAAAACTTTACCGGTCGGTTGTTCATGTAAAGGAAGTAAAATGCACTGCAAACGTTACTTTCAACTTTGGTCATTTACCAGCATTTTCAGCTTCCTGAGTTAGCAGCAGTCATGTGTTATATCCTCAGTTGGATTTTTTGTTGTGTTAACTAATCTTATGATTGATATATTCATATGTATTTATATATATCGAATTAATAAACATTCTAAAAATTGGCACTCAATGAAATTTTATTGTTTATGATTTATGAATTTAGTTTTTGTCTTCCAAGCATAATAACTAACCTTTAGACCACATTGTTAACAAAAGTCGAGGGCGGTCTTTACCAAATTGTGTTTGCAGGCTTTGTTTCGTGTCATTGTTGACTAAATACTAAAGCATAAAAATATCATATTGTCAACACCTTCAACTGTCAAAATATAGGTCAGGCAGCAGCACTTCACGCTGTGTCACCATTTATATTTTTCATTTCGGCATTCGGTACTTTAACGGCACTGGGAACTGATGCTTGATGCTTTTCCAATGTGCTCGCTCAATGGAAGTAAATTCACCATTCTAAGCAAGATGTGGGTCTTGTGCTGTTTCATTTACGTCATATTTCCATTGTGGCAAATGACAACGGGCTGAAAGATGTCTCTCTGAAATTACTGGGGGATTTGAACTTTAGTAAATTAGGCGATATAAAAAATTGCTTTCTCCATTAAAAGCTGTGCCTGAATACTTTATGCTTAATGAAGCATTGTTTAGTTTTCTCCAAAGGATGTGTTTGGTGCCTATGTGGTAACATCTGAAAGTTCCCCAAAGATAGCTTCTGTGGTGGTTATTATCTTGGAGGGGGTAACTGCAGTTTGTTGACATTTACGTCCTTGTCAAAGCCTGTTGAGGAGTAGACGGAGGAGTAGATAATGGTAATGGTGATTATTTCAAATATGTAGTTTATTGTAATTGAACAGAGAATGCTGTATAGTCTATCAAGATAACTGTCATTGTGTGCTCAAGTAGTCAGGTAGATGCAAATTTCGGAATTGCTTTATGCCACTTTTTGACATCATTTTGATGACGTTTAATTAGTGGATTTCGATCTCATTTGTAGATGGCATGCTCTAATATTCGATATGGTGAAGGTGTGACGCAAGAGGTCGGCATGGTAAGTCTTTCAAGACAGTTTCAAGAGCATTAGATAGATGAGGACCACTGACAACTTTGAGGGAATTTAAAGGGCATTAGGTAGAGGGCAGCAGCTTCCAAGTTTTGATTAGATCTGATTATTCTCCACCCTGTGCTGGTAGCTTCTTTTTTGGATTGTTCACCTAGAACTTTTCTGCTTGAGAGATCTTCGTTGTACCTTTGTTTGTATGCTGAATAGTTGTGTCAACAATTGTTTTTCATCTTTTAGATCTTACTTCAAATTAGACAATTTACTTATGAAATTTAACGGAGACCACGAAATAGATGTACAAGGCGTCCCAAAAATGTACTCTTACTTCCGTACTATGCTGGAAGTTCAAATTCAGTTGCCACGGATCAGACTCTTTGTCTGGGCCTACTGTATGGTTACACCTTACTCTGGAGGTAGATGCCTGAGCTGTCCCATTCTCTCTATACGCATGATACTACTACAAGCTCAATTAAGCTCGTTTCTTTTCTAGTTAATAAACAACTCATTTTTTTAAAGTCCTTGTTGCAAACTGCCCATGTGGTTCCAGTATCCGATTTTCGACACCCTTTCTTTATATTCTTTTCGCCTTTCTTGCCAAAAGCGATTTTGTAACAGTATTTGACCCTTCTCTCTGAGCGTATGATTACCGGTTGTCATCGGTTATTTCCGTACCCACATTTCCGGCTCCTCAGTTCAGGAACTTGTCCTGAACGCCGCCATTTTTTCCTTGTAACTGAATGTGCTATGGCTTGCTCGAAAAGTCTTCATTATTTTGTTTTATTAGTAATATATCGTGATTCGTTTGCATATGTAGTGTATTTATAGTTTGTAGTTAGTGG
>NMRA01000011.1:95399-115736 GCA_002633005.1 Phoronis australis | reverse complement strand
CATAATACTACTACAAGTTCAATTAAGCTTGTTTCTTTTCTAGTTAATAAACAATTCATTTTTTTAATGACTATTCTTTTTTGATTACCTCTTTATGATTTTAATATGCACAGGAATCGCAGTAAATAAATGGCTTGCATAATACTACTACAAGCTCAATTAAGCTTGTTTCCTTTCTAGTTAATAAACAATTCATTTTTTTAATGACTATTCTTTTTTTGATTACCTCTTTATGATTTTAATATGCACAGGAATCGCGGTAAATAAATGACTCGCATAATACTACTACAAGCTCAATTAATCTTGTTTCTTTTCTAGTTAATAAACGATTCATTTTTTAATGACTATTCTTTTTTTGATTACCTCTTTGTGATTTTAATATGTACAGGAATCGCAGTAAATAAATGACTTGCATAATATTACTACAAGCTCAATTAAGCTTGTTTCTTTTCTAGTTAATAAACGATTCATTTTTTTAATGACTATTCTTTTTTGATTACCTCTTTATGATTTTAATATGCACAGGAATCGCAGTAAATAAATGACTTGCATAATACTACTACAAGCTCAATTAAGCTTGTTTCTTTTCTAGTTAATAAACGATTCATTTTTTTAATGACTAGTCTTTTTTGATTACCTTTTTAATGAGTTTAAACCTGTCGTCTCGTTGCTTGTGCTTTTTAAAAAACACCAATTTCATATCAAAGGTATCAAAACACAACCCCACCAGTCGATCTTCTGTCAAATGAGAACACCCACAAACTTTACACATATGATAATTTTAATTATGAGCATTTATTGGTCGATACAGGCTACGTAGAATCGGGGCAACCAATCACCAGTAGTCATCCTCCATGATTATGTTTAGCGCGGAAGTTCAGATATTGCTGCTTGTTTTCCAATACTTTATAGCTTAATATATTTTTGTGCCTGTGACAAGTTAGTATTTGAGCACGCCGTGGCTCTTCTCACTTTCCTGTGAGACGTCAGAGAAGCACATCTATGGCACATGTTAATACATGTACAAGAAACTCGCGTGTTAGTGGAAATCACGCATTAATTGGTGCCGTTTTCGTGGAGCTAAGAAACTTTCAATTGATTTATGTTCTTGTATATCCTGATTTTTAGGATATTGAATTCACGGTTGTGATATGCATTGCTATAAAGGAATTTAATGATGCTTACAATTAGTCACTTGCCAAAACTAGGTAAATGGGGGTTATAAGCACTTTGAAGTCAATAAACACTGCTAAGTCACAGTTAGTCTCGTTTGAAGTGTGAGCACATTCTAAAGATACCCTATTATGGGGAGGATGTCATAGATCTCCTGTGATTCTCGAACAGCTAATGCTGCATCCTCAAGTTTTGATTTTGCATATGGAAATTCCTAAAACCTCAACAGATTCATGCAAAACTATTTGATTTAAATGGTTAATCTGTAACTGTGCAGTTCCAGCATTGTTTTGCTATTGCACCATTCAAAGGCCAGATTTGACACTGAGCGTTCTTCAGTTCTACACTGTCATTCGGTAATTAAAATAATTTGTCCATTCTGAGTTCAGTCACTCCCCTTGTGGCATGCAATAAGTGGAACTGTGTGTGCTTTTAATGGCCTTTCATTCTGGTAATTCAAACTGTCATGAAGCGAAATGGTGACAGTTAGTTTAATTGTCCTGCTCCAATTACAGTAATTACCTCTGAGTTCTGATGCATACAAAACCATAATATATTAGAAATTTGTTGAAGTATAGTGTGTACCGGATCGAACTATTTCTTCATTTCTCTAGACTTATGTAAGACCTGCCGTTTAAATATTACACACTGTGTGTGTTCTGAAATAATAGTCACACTACATATAAACGTTTTCCAGTCTTTAGCAGATAGAATTTATTATTTTTCACAAGCTAAGAGCTTGTACGAAATTTTAGATAGTATTGGCCAAATCGAAGAATTATGATCATTCAACAAACGATCATTCTACACAATGTTGCACACTATGCGGATGGTTGAAAACATTGCGTCAGCCATTTATGTTTGACAATTTCGTGAAGCGCCAAGTTTATTTTCAGACTGTTGATACGGCACACACTGTCAGATATTTTAGAGAAATGTGATGAAACCCAAAATCACCCTTGAGTCAATATTCAGAATCTTGGTCCCAAATTTTGGTGTCCTGAAATGAAGAGACTGAGGGAAATGGAGGATGTCTGGAATTGGGAGTGCCCATTCAAAGATTGACCATTACGTAATCCGGGTGCCCTTCCAAGAAAACTCAGTGACTTAGCTAAGACAAATCTAAAATTTCAGTCACTTTTAAGATAAAACATAAATTCGTGTCAAGTACGTTTCAAGAAAGAGATTTTAAGTTTTGTATTAATTTTGAATAACTTGCCAGATGTGGACGTCTCAAAGTTTGAAGTTGAGACAAATCTTAATATTACAGGTGTTAGTAAAAAACAAACTCATTGAATAAGTCAGAAAGCTTAGTTGGTTTTTTGCAACTCATTTGGCGATCCATGCTCATTGTGTATCAAAAACAAAGAAAAGCTCTCCCACGTTTAATTTCACCAAAAGGTTTGATGTTTTTTTTTGGAAAAACTGCACAAACGTTTAGCGAGGGTAATCAAGATTTGAAGTGCCACCACTTGCCAAATACCGCATAATTTGTACTCATCTGGGGTGGATTGTATTTTTGTGAAAATGTGCAAAATTAAAAAATGCTGCTTTATTGATCCAATTTTCAAACACAAAACAGAGACCTAGACCAACTAGTATACTTTTGTGGCCTTGCAGAAATTCATAAAAGTAAGTAATAATAGTAGTCTTCTCGTGGTTGTTACGTGTTAATTATATGCGTTCCTTTCGTTTCAGTTGGTTTACATCCTTGAGTTGAAACTTAAGTGATTGATTGTCTCACCTTTCAATTTTCTATGTGCAGGATTTCATGAACATGGGCATGAAAAATGTGTGTGTAATGACCGACAAAAACATCGCCGCCTTACCCCCCATGAAGACCGTCGTTGACTCACTGACGAAACACGGCGTCAACTTCCAAGTGTTTGACAACACGAGGGTTGAGCCTACAGATAGCAGGTTTACTGAAGCTGGATACGCTTAGAATTTTGCCACTGCATGTTTGGCTGTTGACTGCAGTTCCTTCTTGTTTCGCCTGCACTATCAACATCCGATTTGTATCCAACTGAATGCACCTTAAAGTGTATGCAAACTGTTTGTAGTTAAGATCTAACAATAACTGAAAATCATGTGAAATGGAACCCATTGATTGAAGCATCTGTTTATCAGCCTTTCGTTACAAAAATAACTTTTAATTTAGACCACTTACCACTATGAACATGGTCTCTTATTGTTGCGTAGACATATTGATTTCAGGACTTCAAAAAAACTGCCGTTTCATTAGTGTTTGAGACCAGGCTGTTTAAACTGGCTTGCCATGGCATGTCATTTTATGCGGCAAGCATGGTATCAATGGATTACTTCTTCGTAAGCCCAGAAATCAGTTCTCATTGGAGTAAGGGACAGGTTTTTAGGAATTTTACGATCAAACTTAAAAGTTTGCTTCTTGCACCGTGTGCAAAGAATTCCAGTTTGAAGCAGTTTAAGGTGCTTATAGTTTTCAAATCAGCTTTATACACCTGTTCAGCAGAAGCACGATCAACATTTAATAAATAGCCAAATACGTGTAGTTCATTCATTTTCCTGAGATGATTCAAGGTGTCTATCAGAGGTTCTGATGCCTACAAACGTCTCCACGATACTGCAGAGTACTCCATGACCAATTGTAGTATGTTGTACAGTGTGAGAACAGACTGAAGGAGTCCTTGTATATTCATTGTATAAAACCATCCCTGAATGTGCAAGTGCACCACCTTGGTCTCACATTCGTTTTAAGTTATTGTCTACACTAGAGGCTTGTTTACCCTTGTTATGCTCCCACATATTTACTTGTGGCTGCATATTGTCGTCATCTCTTTCTGGCCATCTGCCGTCCACAGCTGTATCTCCTAAACCCCTTGCCTAATTTGACTGAAGTGTGGTAGGTGTGTTCCTCTGTGGCTGATGACAGATGAAGATGAGTTTCAGACTGATCTGAATACTGCTGTGCCCCGTAGTGGCAGTTTAAGTATTTTATGTTTGCCTAGTATGTATCTTTTGAGTTCTTTGATGGATTTTCGGGAAATTCGGCAAATAAGTTTTTGTGATGGTGCCATTCCATTTTCATACGGACTCCACATGTTTTAAGTCACCTTGTGGCCTTTTTTGTTACTTTAGCATCCGTTTTGTGGCATCCATCTCTCTATCTGACATACCGGTCAAAGGACCATATAATTCTGAAAATTTACAGATATGTTCCTGATGAGAAGGTCACGACCGTCATTGACTTTGATCAAGTCCAACTACTGTCAGTGTCACTCCTTAGTGGCAGTTTTGTTTTTTACTTGCTTCTGCGCCTGAATCTCCTTAACCCTTTGAAGGAGCTTCGTTAAATTTGAAAGAAGCATTGATGTGGAGCCGTCGAGAAATGGCAATGACTTTGATCTGATCCAAATACCTCTGTGCTCTCTTGTGGCAACATGTTTTTTTAGGTTGGCCCCTTTGTCTTCGGAGCTCATATAATTATAATTTCTCAAAATTTGGTAAATAAGTTTCAAATAAGGAGACAACAAGGCCTTCTCATTTTCAGACAGATTTGATGTTTTCTGCGCCACCGTTATCTTTGCATCGGTTTTCCGCCGTCTGCCTTCCTATCTGCCATACCGCTTAAAGTTTTAGTATGAAAATTTGCAGACGTGTTCCTGATGAGAAGGCCAAGCTGACGTTGACCTTCAGACGGGTCTGACTACCGTATCTCCCCCTAGTGGCTATTTTGTTTTTTGCGTCTGCAGCTGAATCTCGACCCTTTAAAGGAGCTTTGTGAGATTTGAAAGATGTGTTCCTACAGAGCCGAGAACAAACGCTAACAAGTGTCAAACTGATACAAATACCACCGTGCCTTAGGAGCAAAATGTTGGTTTACCTTAAAGTTTACAAATCTGTATCTTCAGATATCATGAATATTGAAAGTACATTCGTGAAATTCGGCAAACAAGTTTCTATTCAGGAGATGACAAGGTCTTCCCATTTACAGACTTGATGTTTTCTCCGCTACCTGGTGGCCATTTAAAAATTACGTTTTTCATGTCTGCCTCACTATCTGCCAAACCACTTTAAGGATCATTATGAAAATTGAGGAGTGTGTTCCTGATGCAAAAACCCTTCTATCGTTGTTTCGGGATGTTTTTGTCTATTCTAGCAATCCTATGGGCAATTTTGCTTTTTTGCGTCCACGGCTGTGTGTTCTTAAAGACGAAGGCAACATTTTTTCATGTCATTTTTAGAAAAAAATAAGGTTCGTTGGTTATCCCAGACAAATTTTCCACTGAATTATATAGCTTTTCGTAATTTAATTAATTATTCGTTCTCTACTCCGGAAATGACGTTTTGAGAGGCAAGAATTTCGCGTCAATTTCTTTTCAGAGTCATTGATCTACCTCGGTTGTGATAAGTTCGGTCGTTGTTTACGAGTAAGTCAACAGGCCACGCTGTTGCTGCGTACCGGTCTGTACTCATTATGGCCCAATGCCTGCAAGCAGCCCTGCTGCAATGTTGAGTAGTGGGAGTGAATACAGGCCCAGTGAAGAGGACAGTTCGTCGTTCAACAGATTGGTGAGCCAAACTTTGAAAAGCTTATTGTGGACTTGTCTAAAGTATTGGAAGGTGCCAGGTGTGTGGCGAGGGAGTCACACGGGGTGTAAGCAACTTATCACAACCAAGGTAGAACAATGACTGACTCAACCTCTCACAGTCACACTATATGAAAAGAAATTTGCGAAAAATTCTTGCCTCCCGAAACGTCACTTCTGGAATAGAAAACGAATAATTAATTAAATTACGAAAAGCTGTAATTAAGTGGAAAATATGTCTGGTATAACCAACGAATCTTATTTTTGATAAAAAAGACATGAAAAAAGGTTACCTTCGCCATTAACCCTTTGAAAGATCATTGCAAAATTTGGCAGATTGGCTCCTATAAACATGACAACAGGTGATGGTAATTTTTGAACAATCAGACTATAGTAATTGTGGTCTCTAGTGTTGTTTTTTACATTCATTTCTAAATCTTAGGAGTTGTTTGGCTTGTTTTTGTTAAATTCGGCAAATAGTTGAATGTGTATTACAGAGATGGCTCCTTCTTCTGGATATGGCTGGGCTTGATGCTTTCTGCGCCATCTAATGGCCATTTTTATGATACTAAAAACACCTTAGAAGCACTCCGTTTGCAGTGCCGTCATGGGCACATTTCAATGTTCTGCATTGCTCTTGTGTTATTGGCTTAACATGTTTTACATCTGCATGACACTTTACTTGTTACCTTGACATTTACATCATGCTGGTTTGTGTACCTTTGAGAATGAGGACGGCACCTCGAAACATGTCAGGAAATTGAAGTTTTGTGCTATTTGGGTATTTATTAAACTCTATATTATTATACACACCATCCACATGCTCATACTGACTTGTTCTACACTGTATACTGGCACTTAAGTAAAAATGTAAGTTAAAACCTTTTGGATAATTATATGAGGTGCATGGATGGATCAACTCTGTTGTTGAGGATTCCAGCATTAAAGATCATGAAGAAACAATCTACAGACTTCACATGAATGCATTTCTATTGGTCCAGTATCGAAGAACGCAGATCCACCGTCTAATGCAAAAATACTCATTACATAATTATGATTCATTACCAAGAACTTTCGTTAGTTTTCATGGTTTTACAGATTAATAAAATACTTAAAGTTTAATCTCTCTTTTCTTTATTTTGTTTTTCGTGTTTGTGTTTATTTCTGTATTGTTTTATCTTTTAGTTTCAAAGAGGCGATTGATTTTGCCAAAGCTGGGAAGTTTGATTCGTTTTTAGCTGTGGGAGGTGGCTCAGTGATTGACACTTGCAAAGCTGCCAATCTCTATTCAAGTAATCCAGAGGCAGAGTTTTTAGACTATGTCAATGCACCCATTGGCAAAGGCAAACCCGTGACACATACTGTGAAGCCACTTATAGCAGGTTAGAATATCTTAAAAAGTTCACCTTGAAGCAGACTGTTTCAAATTTTCATGCTCAAGGAAAAATCTTAAAAACCTTTTTATTTTATCAGTGCTTTTTTCAATACAATCACCCTGGCAATAAGCCACTCTCAGAACGAGTTGTTTCTATGCTTTGATAACAGTGTGGATGTTATTTGTGCTGGAGCATTTTGACACATGTGCAGCAACTTATCTTGTCCTATCAAGGCAGGGCAACTTGTTATAGGGCAACTTGCTTTACAGCAAATTGTTCTGGAGGAACTTGTAGTGAGGAGACGGTTGATAACAGTGACTCATGACCTCTGTGTTATTTGCCTGCTTTTGGACCTAATTTTGTGATTCAGAAATGTCAAGACTATAGGTATATAGTTTTCAAAATTAACTGCGAGATTTTCAGCAGCCAGTATTCTGTTGAACTCTGGCAAAGTTTAGCGTGCTTTAATTTGCCAAAAAAAAACAGTAATGCTGTGGCACTGTTGCCACAGTAACATGTCTCGGATGCAGAATTTAAGTCAGAGTTACTTTTTTAGTCCAAGACGGTCAGTTTGTAGAATTCCAAATTACACCCAGTTGCAAAATGTCAAGGATTTCTAATTAAATTAGCCCATTACAAATTAAGGTATTTTTGCCATAATGAAATTAGGCAGCTCTGCTTTCATTGTCTTATTACCTTGCTGAAGTTCAGGGTTGTCTAATGTATTTAGATGACTACTGCTCAAACTGCTATTGCTGTTGAATTCTTAATTCCTCCGAAATTTCAGTTAGCTTGTAATTTGTTTGGCAACCACTGTCATTCACCAAATTTGTATCTCTTGTTCATAAGTAAACTTTATTTTCGTTTACTCTGATAAAAATATTTGGTCTTTGTTTCACCAGCTCTTAAAGTTTTGATTGTTGTGTTCTATTTTTAGTACCAACCACCTCTGGCACAGGGAGTGAAACAACAGGTGTGTCCATCTTTGACTATGAACCACTGAAAGCCAAGACAGGTGAGGGACCTTTATGTCTAAGGCGGCAGTTGTTGTCTTGTCTTCAATCACCTATTTATGCTAGTAAAAGTAGTTTATAATTTTCTCATTTTTATTGGGGCGGCATTTTTCAAATGGACACTAGGTATCTTAGAGTAAAAATCCCGTTTATGTGTTTTGAGAAGTAAACATAACCATGATAGCAAGTAGCAGCATATATTAGATACATGTCAAGTCGTTTTAAAACCAAATTACTGTAGTTTTTTTGTTAAGAGAAGTAATCATAACTATTTTTGAAGTGACAGTCTGGACTTTTACAAAATTGACTGGTTTATCGATGTTATAAATTAGTAAGCCAGGTTATGAATTATGCAATATCTTACTAGCATTGATCCCAAGGTACTTTTAAGCTACTACATTTCCTTTCCACTTGGTGCGCTTCCTCATTGTTTAGCTGTTTAGTGTTTGATTTTACTTTATTTCTGTTTCTGTTGACAAAGGACGTTATTACATCCGAAAATTTCAGTTGATCCATTCTTGTTGTTTTATTTACCTATTTATATTCTACATTTCGTGAAACAATAGTATCCTTGGGAGGATTTGGATCACCTTATTTAGTTTCAGATTTATTTTCTACGTTAGCTGCCAAGAAATGAAAATGAATTAAACCACTTAAGCTCATGAAGCAAGTCTTGTGGCATTCTTCACAGTGATAGGACTCTAGTTCCTTTCCAAAACCATCAATGACATGTGGAAAAACACTTTAGAATTTTTTAGGTTAGTCAAACCCTAAAACTGCTAATTCGAAAAGGTCACACTGTACGAATTTCCCGTGATTGGGGTTGCCAACTCATTTCGCAACACTTTCAAGATGAGATGAGTAAGGTAAATTTTTTAAACTCCAAAGCACTTTGGTTAAGAATTGACAGCCTAATAGGGGCAAAATGCTGCTTTATTGAGAGTACTTTTGACTTGTAAATGCCCTGGATGTTGTTTGTGACAACGGAAAGTAAAGTTTTATCACGGTAAGAAACACTTCGAGATTGAGGAATGCCTTGAGATTTATTTGTAAAAGTTAGTGACTAAGTTCATATCTTGTTTTTTGAACTGCTGAACAAGAGGAAATAAAGGATTTTGTTTTAATGATTAAAAAGCTTAATCACTGTCACTGCTAGTTTAATACTTCAGTCACAGTTCATGTGATTTTGTCTCCGCTTGAAATAATTAGTTGTTTTAGGAATGATTTGATTCCGTTATTGCTGGAAATGATTCTGGTAAACGTTTGTGAAGGTCTTAGCTGCTTCCTCCCTCATTAATATGATTGTTGTCGTATGTTTAGGCATTGGAAGTCGTGCGATTCGACCGTTGCTGGGCATTGTTGACCCCCTCCACACTCGCTACATGCCTGAGAGGGTAGTGGCATACAGTGGCTTTGACGTTCTGTGGTGAGTAAAGCTTGGCTCAGTTGAGATAGAACAGACTTGACATTCAATAGGCTATGCCATGTTATCAGTTTAGCTCAGGGGGCATCGCTCAGAAAGGGTTTCCGCACTGTAGTTACAGCAGGTCTGCCCTTGGGAGTTGTATTGACATTAGGGGTACTTTGTCGGCAAATTTACAGGTGGCGACATACATTTGATTCACTCTCCAAATATTTGATTAGTAATATTGCGTAATTGTCTCTTGAGTCAAATTGAACATTTTTTATTGAGAAGAAAATGGTATTCAGTAACTTTAAAGTTATCAGAGTTTAACTTGCTGCTCAATGCAGTGCTTTCGAGAATGAATTTTCATCATCATATGTTTTGTCGGTAACCATAATTCCTCCTCGTTGGTTTTGTTTTTTATACCCAGTCAAGTTGCTTAAAGATGAGAACTAAATGACAATGCTATTTGGACATTATCTACGCTAAACAAAGTGCAGTATTGTATTCATTGAAAACTTGTAAATTATGTGAAAACAAAAAAAAATCTGCTAATAGGTGACTTTTGCACTAATGACATAGCTTGGAGGTTCACATAGCCTGCATCATGTAGTGTCATTCCCAAACACCACCTCGTGATACTTACTGGACACAGTTGAGTGATTTGCGAGTGGTCATATTGGACACAAAACTCATCATTAAAAACATTGACCAAGCAATAACAGAGATAAGAATTACCGTGCAAGTTCCACTTTAAAGTCTTATGCAGTGCTTATCTGTAAAGCCAAAACGACATACTTCAAACTGGAATAAATGGAGTTAACATTTATTAACTACATTCGGTCCATTGTTTTATCATTCGTAATTAAGAGTGTTTATGACT
The DNA here is from genome assembly GCA_002633005.1 of Phoronis australis. Lineage (NCBI taxonomy): Eukaryota > Metazoa > Phoronida > Phoronidae > Phoronis > Phoronis australis. Next base: position 105,318 of record NMRA01000011.1, on the reverse strand, counting down.
CATTGTATTAAAGAAAAACAAATGGTTTCAACCAAAAACATGGACCAAAACGATGGTAAATATCATGCCGTCTGGGGATATGATATCATCACTGCGTATTTTCTTCGTTACCAGCCTTATGTGACGTTTGTGTCATCTTTACAGCCACGCCTTGGAGTCTTACACAGCAGTGCCATACAGTGAGCGCACTCCACGTCCAGAGAACCCTATAAACCGCCCGGCCTATCAAGGAAGCAACCCTATTAGTGATTTGTGGGCTAAGCATGCTCTACGCATCATCAGGGAGTATTTCAAAAGGTAAACGCATTTTTAAACCCATGTACGAACCATGAGATGTTAAGCAATCACCAACTCTAGTTTGGAATATAACCAAGTTTGAGGTGAAGAATCTTGCTTCAGATGCATTCAATGAAATTCACCTAGTGTGTAAAATTAGGAAACTATTACTCCAGTGTTAAAATAACCCACAAATTACCTCTGTACCCATTTTAAGATTTTTAATAATGTAACTGAATGTGGTATTATGTAATCAGAGTACAGTTCGGAACTATTTTGTCGTATAGGCAATGCCTGGACATCTAGTCGATTGCATGCTCTGGGCTAAGGTGCTTAGTGCAGGGGCGAATCCAGGATTTTGAGTTGGGGGGGCAGGGCAGAGTATTAGCCAGGATTTTGCCGGTCAGACATTCACAACACTGAACTGCCAAATGGAATCTGGGAGAATTTTAGGGGGGGGTGGTGCCATGGCCCCCTCTAAATCCACCACTGAAGTGCTTGCACCCACAACACGTTCTGTCACTTAGCTGCCACTGTACTGCTCAGTTCAGAGGAATATAAATTGTGTCATGAAGTGGACCCGGTAGATCTAGGGATGAAGTAGTCTTTCCTCACAGACGTCAGTTCAGTAAAGCGTTAGTCACGCTTGCAGATTTCACAGACTTCACTAGCAATGCCACATGGTGAACAGCATTATTTTGTTTTTAAAGTTAAAGGCACCCTAGTTTTTAGTTAATCTCTCAGTGTTGATATGCTCAAGCAGAGTGTAGTACCCCGTTCATTAGTTAAGTTTTTTGATTTGGGCTGCAACAGGTAGTATTCCTGTTGAAAAAAAAAAACACCTGCGACCTTTGTCTTCAACCAAAGTCAGAAATCTGGCTACGAACAGCTCAAATCCGACTTTTATCATGTTCGAAATGTGTTGCCTTCTGCATATTTGAGCATGCTCTGGACGTTTGTTTTTTGTCTTTGAGTTGGAGACTGAATAAGGCTAAGCCATCTGTAGAATGATTTTAATAGCCCAAGTCAAAATCCAATATATTGTTAGAGAAAGAGGCCCCGGAAGTGTCCAAACACTGCTTGAAAAGCATGTTCTTATCCTCCCGGAAGTATCCCAACGCTGCGTGATAAGGATGCCCGTATCATCCCTGAGGAGTGACTGAGGGAGATAAAAGCTTTTAGTAGCTATAAACCCTCATTCCTTGAAAGAAACCAACTTTCCACTTTGACTGCTGGTTGCTATAGAACAGATCTCAACTAGTCCCTTCATCTGATGAGAAGTGGTTTCCTGGCTTGGAAAGAACTTCTAAGTGTTTTGTTTATTGTTTGAAACCATGCTTTGTTTTTACTGTAACAAGCTGAGGCCCGGGATAAACACTAATCTCAAAATTTTACCAATCATGCAGCTTAATTCCTGTACTTATGCGGAAGTTTATTCGATGAGTGCCAGGTAATGAATTAGTTTTCAAGGAGACATTTTAGTACTAGACACATTAGACCCCAGGCCCAGATCTTGAGCAACAACAAATGGTCTGTTCTTTCCATCTAATTTGAGTTAAGGACACATCATTGCGAATTTCACATCTATAAGCTATTTCATTGACCCAAGTCGATTTTGTACCTGTTTTTACATTAATACTTGAAATATTGACACCAATTACAATACCAATTGTACTCCATCAAGTAATTAGGCTCACAAACTCCCAAATTCTTACTAGTATTTTTAGCATGACTTGAAGTGGGGGGGGGGTGAGAAGTTATGATCAATATTACTTTAAATCATAAAATGTGTGGGCAGCAAATAAGTTTTAAATGGCTCACATGTTTTTTATTGCAGGTCGGTGTATGATTCCAATGACATGGAAGCTAGAAAGAACATGCATTTGGCTAGTACGTTTGCAGGGATTGGTTTTGGTAATGCTGGAGTGCACTTGTGGTAAGTATGCACGAACTGATCGTGTCAAAATAAGGTTCAAGGACTTAATATACAGTAGTTAGGGGCTACTTATTTGTGTGTACAAGGCATTGCTTCCAAATTCCTTTATTATTTGATTTGAAAATTTCCACTTAAGACTTTGTGAATTAACATAATTTTGTGGGTGTAAGACTAATCTTTAGCGTATACTGCTAGTGCATGAGAATCACCATCGTCGTACTGGTTTTAAAGAATTGTAAGACTATCTCCGAAAGTGCGAATTACACAGTCCTTGAACCTTTTTGAGTACAGTTTGGTATGTAAACATTTTCTATCTCAAGACTGAGGCAAACGTGTATAACTGACTGTATACATGGCAATTTTCTCGAAGTTCTCTCCGATGTCAACCTCGGGAAAATTGTAGGACTTCCGGTTTTGCTAACAGGTCATTACAGGGGCTTGATCTCCCAAACTAGCACAAATTTCCCGCTTTTACCACAGCTCAACCCTATCCAAGTTTGATTTTGATACACATTTTCAAGTTGGTTAGTTTCACCAGGTGGATTCGGAATTGTGACCAGAAGGGAGTCTACATCAGCCACTCTTCGTACAGAGGAGCATCTCAAATTCTTTTAGTGCTGTGACTATGATAAGACCTGTATTGGGCGATTTCATGCCATAATCCCGATTTGCTTGAATTTGACCACTTACCATTGGTGAACTTGGTCTTGAATTGTTTCTTAGGCAAAATAGGTGCCATTTGTGGGCTTGGAAAGAACTTGACAGTTTGTTATTGCTCACGATAAGGCTCTATAAGTTGACTTGTCACGGCGTGTCATTTTACTTGCTGAGCATGGTCTCGAGTAATATAAAAAATAATTGCAGGCGGTCAGATACACATTGTACCAGACGTGCTTAGGTCACGCATGTGGGGCCCATTGCACTGGTCACTTGGAACCGTTTTTATTTTATTAATATACAGTTAAAACCGAGTTGACGAGATAGAAACCCGACTCGAGGGTTTTTCAGTGTGACACTGTGGGACACGAATCTCGAGCAATAGCGAGATGTCAGTTCTTTGCAAACACAGAAATCAAGTTGAGACCATTTTATATTGGCGAATAGTCTAAATCAAATCACTTACATGTATCCTTCGACGGAAAGCAGGCTTATTGCTGCTTCATTATTTAAAAACTGAATTTGCAATTTTTCTGTTTATAAAAGTAGACTTTTTTACTATTAAAACTACAGATGTCTGAAAATTTAGCAAATGTTCGATGAGTGCCATACCATATAATCACGATAACCACCTACTAAAATTTTAACATGTACAAATTTGTGGAGAAATTTGATGAAATAAAATTCCACTTGCCTGTACCTATAACACTGTTCTACATAATATAAAAGACTGCTCACCATACATTGTTTCGTTTCCTAACAGCCATGGTATGTCCTATGCTATAGCTGGTAATGTGAAGACGTACAGAGCTCAAGATTATCCTGATGATCATGCTATGGTGGTGAGTTATTTGTTATTCTACGACTGTAATTTCAAAATAAGCTGGTTATACTGGCAGAACTTTGTCGGACTGCTCAACTTGGAGGAACTTCTTCCTCAAATTACTCAGCAGCTCAGGTGACGAACTTATGTAAACGTTTTTTGTTTAAATTTAGCTAGAGTTTAATGAAGCATTATAATTGTAACTAGCATCCAAAAATAATTGTGATTGGACTTTGCAAAGTAATTTACAGTGATTTTGATAACATGTAACGTCTGTTGAGATATTGTCAAAATTGTCAGAATTGAACCGGATTCCAGTTGAAAAGAAATGGACTGTTCTTTTATTAGAAAATGCAACTTTGTGCATTGAACCGTTCCGTTAAGTGGAATTTCATCTAGTGCATGGCTAAAACCTCCTTATAATAATAGTCCAGTTTTGATCTGATTTGTGCAAGTTCTACTGTAGCTATAAACAGAAAGTCGGCTTAGAAACAAGCTTTGGCACGTTTCGCCGACTGTAATAGGGTTTAGCCATTTTGTTGGAAGATTTTGTGTCTCGGCTTGCTTCTTATTGTAAGCATCGCTGCTGTAAACTGTTTCGAGTGTTTTGAATAGCACATACCCATCTAAATGGTAACAAGTAAAAAACTTTGTATAGCTTCTCTGTAAGGGCAATAGAAGCTTATTTGATTCTGGTCTGCACCTTGTAAGTAGTGAATAAGAAAGCGTTGTCGCACCTTAAACTGTTATCGTATAAGTTTTTGTAAAATTAAAATAAAATGATACTGCTGCACCACATAAGTCAATGTCAGGCGAATTTTCGGTAAAAAGACTTTGAAGCATCACTTACATTGTAATAAGCTGCTTTTAAGTAAATTTGTCTTTGAAAGGAAACAACTCGGAAATACTGAGTTAATTTTCAAAACCATCGGACCAAAACCAAATGCACTTTTAGCCTAAGGGATGCAATCAAGCTTGATTCTTTTACCATTCATTTATCTTAACATTTCAGCCTCATGGATTGTCAGTTGTTTTGTCCGCTCCAGCTGTGTTCAACTTCTGTGCTCCCATGTGTCCAGAGAGACACCTGGAGGCAGCTGAGATTCTTGGTAATGTATCCCTGCATGGATTACACCATCAAACATTTGGGTGTGGACAATATGTGCAGTCGTTATGATGATGCGCTGAAATCACTGGATGGCAGCTGGGCACCTGTTCCTCCAGGCGTATGGTTGCTACCTCATTGGTTCGTTTCACAAAATAGCCGGTAACTGGATTGTACTACATTAGATGCAGTCCATTTCCAGATCTTTGGTTTTTGGGGGTAATTATGTGCTTAGCCCTGAGAAACTGCTGCAGCTGTAGCTGTATGTAGTGCTTTAGTTTCCTTTCGGTGGAAAAAAGCTAATCGCTACACTGTGAAGTCTCGCTGTAGTGGTAGAATTCGTGTGAATCATGGATATTACTGAGTATAACTAAAAGTAATCTTCATTGTAATTCTGACAAGAAGGACATTGATGCAAGATGGCATGAACCAATGTGTTTTGTCTATGCCAGGAGCTGACATTCGAGGCAAGAAGTTGGCCGACGCTGGCAAGGTGCTGGGCGAGGTCCTCAGAACTTATATGATGGACATGAAAGTGGATGATGGACTGAAAGCTGTGGGTTACACCAGCCAAGATATACCGGACCTGGTCAAGGGCACACTGCCACAGGTATGACAGTCAAGTTAAGTGTGTTGTTGATAATCACATAGGGTGGGGTCCAGCTACGAAAAAGTGGTCTGGTAATGGGAATAATAGTGGAGGACATGTAATGACGTTTATCCACCATTTGGACCTATAAACTCTACAAAACTCACAAACCGAACATGAAAAATATTCTACTTTGGTTGTCCTTGACCACGGTCATCCCTATGCAGTGCAGTCGGTCATAGCATACACGAGAGCATCTTATACAGTAAGAACAATTTAGCATGCCCCTCACATTTTTTTACCAAAGAGTTATGTCTTACAATAGTTATTTATAGGTCAGGGTAGAGTTCAGTAATACTAGGACCTCGCTAAAAACCAAGACTTCGTGAGAGTACGTGATATTGCCATGTATTTTAAATGAGAACACATAATTTTTGCCAGATTTCAACAAGGGGCTAGCATTACTGAACTCTACTCTGGCTTGTATTGGGGAAAAAGATGCGACTGGGTATATGTTTTGGGCTAAACTGTTCTTCCCCAATGTTAACTGTTTGTAAGAAAATGTCCATAGCTACATTGCATGTGATACTGTGGCTCCATGCAATGAGTCAGTACACTGCCTTCAGCATCGCGAAGGAGCAGTTTAGAATATTTACCCATCAGTTTCCTGCTCTTCTCGACTCCTGACCCGAATGCAGAACTGCACTAAGACAATGTCACATCCTTTGCAATTTACCTAGTACAGTAGTTCAAAAATTAAATTGGACAATGTCGGAATTTGACAAACTCTTGATGCACAAAGCCTAGACTTCCATTTCCTTTTGTCTACAATCTGTTTTAATGCTGGCTAAATTTCAACATCTCGACTGGTGTTGCTCCATGCACTTTGCCTAAATCATTGCTATTGAAGAAAATTCAGAAATGAACACTTAGCGGCCTGGCGTTCCATTCATCATGTGTGAAATAATGATGGCACTTGATATTAACTCTCTGACAGCAGCCATGTACAACACTGGACAATTAAATCTACGAGCTCATTCCAAAAGTTACAAATTCATAAACACGATGTACATGTACGCTTTACATCTTTTTCAGCATCGGGTTACTAAGCTGGCTCCTCGACCCCAGACTGAAGAGGACCTGGCTTCTCTCTTCGAAAATTCAATGACAGTGTATTGATCAGGACTACTACCTTTTATAAAAATTACTACCATGACCCGAATGAATGATGAAGTTATATAATTATCAAATTTTGAAATTATTTGTGAGGCATTAGCTTTATTGTACTGCCGTACGCCATCAGGTGCGCCGTGTACGCCATCAGGTGCGCCGTGTACGCAATCACTAGTCTTTGTGAATGATATATATTTTATTGTGACATGCATCTAAATTTGTTGAAATGATTTATCTTATATATTTTAATGTTATACTTTGATTATGCAATAAATTTACTTAATGCAAGATTCTGTTGTCATAGCGAGGTTTACAGTGGCATGCACTAACAAGAGTAGAGAGTTACTGACTTTAGACACGAAAGCATTACAAGTTGTTCTTGCTGTAGACGCAATCACTAGTCTATTCAATATAAAACCTTTTCAAATTGTTTTTATGGTGTAACCGAGTAAATCTAAGATGCGGCCAATTCGCAGTATTCAGCAATCCAGCTTTAAGAAAACTGTTTTGTGTACGAAGACAATTTGAATTAAAAGGCATGGCAAATCTGAGTCCACAATGGATCTAGTCAACAGCCATGAGTTTGGAGCTCAACGCATCTCAGTTTGTAAAACAAGTAACTTTACAGAACGGCTGCATATCAAGTGACATCTCAAGGTTCCCTAGTTTTCAACATTAGATAAAAAATGCTCTTAATAACCTCCGTCTCATACTTGAAAACTTTGACCAAAAGCCAAATAATGTAACTTTTCTGGCTGTCGAGCAATCTCCAAAAACATTCTACTATGAGTAGTTTTCAAAATTTCAACCACCAACACACGAGTAGCCACCAAAGGTAAGTAAAATCATTGAAGAGTAGCAGTCAAATTTTGTGGCGTTCACAGTGCAATTTTCATTAAAATGCTGAATTTTATAAGTTATGAGGCAAAATGGCAACTAAAACAGCAACAGTGGGGCTCATCTCTCGGAGAAGTCTATGCAAACTCAGCATGGTGCGACCACCCGACAACACGCTATTGAAACATGCCAAACAAACTTATGCTGTAATGTTTTAACTACTTAATTTTCCCTTCACAAGACTAGCAAATTATACAGTACAAAATTTGATTAAAAGCAAGATCCAGCAATGATTCCGTGAAATGCAGCTTGACTGAAACTGAAATGGCAAATAGTGCAACAGTAAACGTTAAAAGTAATGGGAATAAAACAGTTTCACAAATCATGATGGGCGATGACCAGCCATGAGTCATTCTAGCTACTACGAAGGTGAATTCTGTCCATACTTGTCAGTCACGACAAGTCATCCTAGCTAGCTGTACTATGATCGTGGAATTATAGTTCTGTTTGTACTCAACAGTCATGTCAGGCCACTCCAGCAACCCGCACTATGATTGTAAATTCTGTTTGTACTCAGCAGTCACAAGTCATTCTAGCTATGATGATGAATTCTGTTCATACTCATGTCATGCGTCAGGATGGGCAATTCTATAGCTACCTGTATTATGATCGTGAATTCTATTTGTACTCAGCAGATGAGAAAGGTCTTGCTAGCTACTATCAGGGGCGGATCCAGGATTTTTGGTTAGGGGGGCCAGGGCAGAGTATTAGGATTTTGCCTGTCAGATATTCCCACCCCTGAATTACCAAATGAAATCTGGGAGTTTTAGGGGGGAAGGGGCCATGACCCTCCTCTAAATCCGCCACTGACTACGACGATGAATTGTGCTAGTATTAGCAGTCATGATTTTTTACTACAATGATCATGGAATCTTTCAGCACTCGTTTCAGGCGAATGTGGCAGATTATTTTGGGCACATACAGTACAGCCACTGAATTTTTAGACTTCGTCTGGGCTACCTCACGCCTGGCCAGACCGGAGCGCAACCGGAACGCAGGCGTGACAGAAATCAGTCATGGTCGCCTCACGCCTACTCTCCAGGTAGTCCTCGTGCTTACCTCCGGTTTAGTTATCGCCTTCCTCACGCCTCGTTCACGCTTTCTTCGCGCCTCCGTCACGCTTACCTCACGCTTTCTTCACGCCTTCGGTAGCTGTGGTAAACATGGTAGGGCACCGGGCTAATCAGTAAAAATACACGTAACGTCTTGATTGCCTGTCGTTTCGGTCAAGTTGCAAAGACATTGTAGTATATTATAGAGTATCGTTGCAAGCGGTCATCTATCACACTTGGGTTCCGACTAACTCTGTAATTCCACGTGTTTTTCATACAAACGTCTTCCTTCAGCTCATCTCGTGTTACACTTACATGTACATGTTCAATTTACGACTTAAGAGCCAGTCCCATCAACGACAAACATGTACAGTAACCACGGTTAGTAAATACGAATAAACGCAACCCTGTGTCCAGAGTTATCTTTACATGGCTGTGGACTCCTTGAAACTTGTCACAGGTGGATATAGTTAATTCGCCCTAAAAATAGCCTACGCATCTCGTGAAGTATTGTCACTCCGTAAATTTTTGCACCGCACTGGCGTACAAAAAATTTCAAAAGACCGCCCTTCTGACATATCCATCCCTTACTGCAAGCAAATGTTTTGACTTAAAAGTCCTGAATACTTAGTGCAGTTCAATTATTTGTAGCTCCCTCACCGTAGTACATGCGTTTCGACTGAGTACGCAGTATCCCCGGGGTACTTCTTCACAAAAATAATAATAGCGATTATCTGTTTGACTCGCCAAATGCATGGGCGCAATCCATTTTCTCCGCATGATGCCAGAACTTGGGATCAATTTGCTCAGAATTGACATGATATGCTCCTTCATATCGTGAAGACAATTGAATAATTCCGCCGTGTACACTCGTGTTAAGATTCTTTATTAGTTTATATAAAAAACAAATAATTATATATAAGTGAAAAGTAAAGACCACAAGTCTGTTTTCTGAATTGACACGGAAACTTTGGTCTTTTATTGCACGTGACGATTTCAAAAAAAATGAAAGCGCTCCGAGGAGCGAACCTTGGCGAAATTAACCAAAAAGATGACGATAAAGATGACGAAGATGACGAATATGACGATGATGGGTGCGAGGATGAACAAAAGAAGTAATAATAACATACACATGACGAACGTAGAAGTCCGAAATCAGTAAGAAAAAGGTTACAGTCTTGTGCGACACTAAGCGAAATTAACGGAAAAGACAACGACGGAGATGATGACGAAGATGATGACGATGATGACGAATATGATGATGGTGGTGGCGATGATGAACAACATCACAACATTCATATGATGAACTTAGATGTCATAAATCAATAAGAAATGGGCTACAGTCTAGTTCAATAGAAGATAAACCAACATCAATGCAGCAAGAGCGCTCAACAAAGGAACAGCGTTATCA
>NMRA01000011.1:33645-94323 GCA_002633005.1 Phoronis australis | reverse complement strand
AAAAAAAAAACAAAACTGCCACTAGGAGGCGCCACAGTAGTCAAAATCGTCGGAAAATCATCGTCAACCGTCCTCTACAAGTAAGTATATACGTGCCTATTTTCACAATCATCCTTTGAGCGGTTTGGTTGATAGAGGGGTGGACGCACAAAAACAGACTCAAAAACAATAAAAATGGCCACTAGGTGGTGCAAACTATGTCGAATCCATCTGAAAACGGAAGGATAGCGTCATCTCACTAATAGGTGCCTACATACCAAATTTCATGAAAATCTGTTCAGGACTTTTGAAGATACAAAGGAAAGCCTAAAAAACTAAAATTGCCACTAGGGGGCACACCGGTAGTCTGATCCGTCCGAAAGTTCGCAAATGCCGTCCCATTCATGAATGGAACATATGAGCCAAATTTCATGAACGTACGTCAAAGGGTTTTGGAGATAGAGCAGCGGACGCCGGACGCCACCCGGACGGACGGACGGACATGACGGCATAATGCGTCCACATATAAATATGTGGGCGCATAAAAATGCCATTGAATTCGTTCTAGGACACATAAAATTCGATGGAAATTCACAATACTTTTATTGCCATAATCATTTAAATTCCACAGCACTTATTTTTTATTAAGTATAACAGGTTTCAGTTATGCGAAGTACCATGCAAACTAATACAACAAGTAAAAATCATATAAAAATGAGCCATAAAAAACAAATTTACGAAAAAAGTAACTTGTCAATATCGAAATCGTCCATGTCTGTGTTCATGACCGAAGCCAAATTAAAATCAAGAGTCTGTGCTTCTAATGCACCATCACTTTCACTCAAAAGTTCAGAGATAAAATCGTTCGATGGTTCTAAGGGCAATAAACTGTCTGCCTGTGCTAAATCGAGGACTTTGTACAAATCCTCCAATACACTGTCACTACCGCTACCACTAGACGTGTCCAGTCCAGAAGTTGGTGACGCTGACTGCCTTTCATTTGTTTTCATCTTATGGGAATCAACTTTATCCGCAAAAGGTTGTTTTGAACAGTCGCTCGACAATTCTGACGTTTCACTTACAGATTCTGGCGATGCTTTGTTCAAAAGAAATTTTACCACTTTACCCTGCTTTGCATTTTCTTCGAAGACCGGTGATGAAGTTTTTGAGCTCTCCGCAGACTGCTTTTTGCTGACGTATCCTTTAAATGAGGTCTTTTTGTATGCATTAATAACCTGCATTACTTTGTCAAGGCCTGCGGACATTCCACCTGCAGGCGAGTGGCTTGAACACTTCGACTTTACGATGACTGAATTTAATTGGGGTGGAGGGTCAATCGGTTTTGTGGGCTTCAGGTGGGAGAGTTCCTTCAACCGGGACTGTCCTGGTGTTTTCTTTAATGATTGCAAAAGGGTCAGTCGCTGCTTGGCTCTGCATCGTTTGTTATATTGCATATGATCTTCATTCAAAGTGAGCCCCTTTGTGCCGAGCTCAACACTTGGACTGACTTTCAACACACAGGGCAGCCACTCCTGGCTGTTAACGCTTGGAGCCACAGCAGTATCGGGTGAAGAGACGGCAGGCATCACACCAGATTCGTCAGATAAATCACTGCATTTGCACTCAAACACTTTTTCAGAATTTGCACCATCAACAACAGGGTAACTTTTCACCATCGATCCCTTATCACAATTTGCATTGCCAGCGGTTTCAGATTCACAAGATAAATCACTGCATTTGCGCTCAGACACATTTTCAGGTTTTGCACAATCAATAACAGGACAATCTTTCACCATAGATCCCCTAGCACAATTTGCACTGCCAGCGGTTTTCAGGTCTACTTTCGCAGCCACGTTGGATTCGACAGCACGCTGCCACAGCATAATGTGAACTTCTGACGGAAGAATGTCAGGGCACACAGGCTGATATTGCGTCACGGATGACAACATGTCATCACATTCCATCCACTGGTCCCCTGGAATTGAACAACAGACACGATGAGGAAATACTCAACATCTGACTGGGTATCCAGCCACAAAAATGACCTAAGATTTCTGAAACACACTATCAACATGCCAACTTACCTGTTCATAAGGAGAAAACTGTGACAAAGCATAAAACAATCAAATACTGTGAACGTTTCGAGATTTAACAACAGAAAAATGAAATATCAGCACAGCGTCAACGTTTGCCCTAACGCCAAGCCTACTCTATTACAAACCTAGTCTGTCACAATTGTAATCACGACGTTGAACTGCGTCACACCTACACTGAGTTTCAAAACGATGCCATTTTGTGATTCCTTTATCTTCAAACTTGCAGTCAAACTACATTGCAACATGCATACATTTACATTCCAATCTACAAATCCAATTCTAAGCTTACTGTATTGTATACAAATTAATTTGACAGCAGTGAACTACAAAGTTAGTTTTGGCCCGAGAGAAATTAATTGTAGTGCAGTTTGACTGTATATTCAGAATTTTAGCACTTCAACCTGAAGTTCAATTTATTTTGTGGAAAAACTAGAGCACGCTCGTTATGTAATACATAATGTATGAAAACAAACAAAATGGGGACTTACCCCGGTAGTCGAGTAGTTCCTAGTCGGTACACCACAGTAGTCACATTTGATTGAGAAAATCTTTACCCAATACCTAAACCCTGATTTCTCAATGAGTCACACTTTGAGTCTATAGACAATTTGGCATATAACCTATATTCTACTGCATCGCTAGTCAAAACGCGTATTTAGTAGCCATTATTAATAATAGTGAATGCAACCAATTTGAGATCCTTTCCAAGTGAAGAGGAAGTTAGTTGACACTTCGAAGACAGACTTGTCATTACTTTAACTTGTATTTTAGTAGTTCACAATGCAATATAATAGACCTAAGCAGTTTTTCGCCCCCTCTGCTGGCAAAACTGTGCGATGACGTCATCCTGCTAGAAATTTGACATAGTTGACCTGGAATCCCATGGGCACTGGTGAAAATAGTACCATCGGAAAGACACGTTTACTTCTTAATACTGATCAAGTATGGAAAAAATGAATGACTTGTGGAATGGTTATGAAATGAGTTTAGTTTCGCTTTGTGGTTTGCTTTTTATAGATTGAATTTAATGCCCTGGGGCATGATTTGGACCAAAATCACTATCAGTTTTAGACTTGCTGGATATGGATACACCACACACTCAGAAATATTTCATCTGAAATGAATCGATGCCCGAGCGCAAACAAGAAACGCCCACTGATTCCCCAAGAGACAAAAAGTCCAATATTACTAGCCATGCTGTCTTTGCTGGTGTAGCATTAAATAAGGACCCTGTGAAAAAATGATCAATGGGTAGTTTTTTCAAAGGTTCTAAATTTAATGTGAAGAATTTTCAACCAATGACCCCATGTTCGTGAAAACATGTCCAGTCATCATTCAGCAGCTTCCCGCAACAGGGGTTTGGATAAGCAGACATGATACCCACAATAGGGGACCTTTCAACTATGCTAGATATGCAGGGGGGGCTACTGGTGTGGGTTAAGCCGAGGGTTTGCCGTTTCTCAGGCAGAGAGCTAGTCTACGTGCAATTGAGAAATATGCTTGATAAATTATCAAGGGTGAGTATAGAAATGTCTTCGGAGACGCAATTACCAACACGGTGAGGATGGGCGACTTGCATCTGTGAGAGGGGAATAGCGTGCGTGAGAGAAGAATTTTTTAACGTGGCAATCCCCGAGCGATGTGCAGGAAAGAAAATCTATAATCTTTGCTTTTTAACCTGTCATTTATATATAAGTAGTTCACACTAAATTTGGACTCCATTAAAAAGCGACCGGGTCATTTTCAATGTTAAAGTGACCCATGGGTCATTGTTTCACGGGGTCAATATTTAATGCTACACGGCAATTTGTATGAAATCTGTGAACTATTACCAATGTAGATGTATTTAGAGTCTAGTATGAGCATCATACTGTACTCGCGAAACAAATACCAAAAATAGAACAATTTACCTGTCGAGCAAAAATGATGTGATTTATTTATTTTTTGGGAAGCTTTAAAGCAGAATGACGTCATCATGCATGCAAAGACGAGTGTGCATATGGCTCAACCACCAGAGGGGCCGATTAACCGTTTACCTCTCTAATAAAAATAGGAATATAATAACTTGCAGCAGTAACTGATATAATAATCCCGTATTTAATTTTGAACAATAACCTCAAACTGGTGGAACCAACACGGTTCACCATTCATTAGCTGCTCTACTTAACGACTATTTGTACCATAAAATCTTGCCAATTTTAGAGAAAATTATCTGCTTTGAACATTGTTGTGAATGCCAATAAATTTTCAAAACACTACCAACCTGGTGGCAATCATGGTGCAGATATAAGAGAAGAGAATGCACTTATTTGCTGATCTTTGTAAAAAGATGGGATTTATCTGCCACTTTGAGTTTTAAATTGGTGCAATTATACTGTATCATTATCGGAGCCAATTTCAGACCCCAACTAAAAAAAAAATTCTTAAAAAAGTCGCTTAATGCAGATATTTTTAATACAGAAGTCAAAATGCAGAACCAAAGACCTAAGGACATTTCCTAACTTATTAGGTATCGCCTGAGGCAAAAAATATCACAATTGGGTCTGATCTGAGCCACGCTGATTTTGAAACGTGTGCCTTGCAGTTAAACGAGAAAAGTACCCAACCCATTTCAGCTGGCATCAGGTGACTTTGAGGGGAAAACAGGTAGATCCTGACCTATTTCAGCTGGCATCAAGTGACATTGTTGACCAGAGAAAAAACCCGGCAAAATTCAGCTGCCAACAGGTGGCGCTTGGGAAAAAAGGGCCTTGACCTATTTCATCAAGCATCGGGCAACTTTCTTCAAACTCAATAGCATCAATTTTCAAAACAAAAAACAAAAAGAAAACAGAGCAGAACCAATCATCACATTTTCTTTTTATAAACAGACATCGCAAACCTATGACAGTGGAGTTTGTACATCGCTAAACTGCAATAAGTTACGGACAGTTGCACTTGTCAATACCACAGTATGAGTGGTATAATACAGTGATCTTTGACTTATTTTCTCGTGCTAAGACCCACAAAGGTGTCACGAAAATAAGTCAGCATCCACTGGCTGACAAGCTAGGTTTACCAGTTAGAGAACACCTTACTTGCCAAGCATATACAAAAAGAATTCAGAAAAATATTCTGCTTTCAAAATTATTTTTATTTCAACAGCCATAAATAAAACAAACTAGGAGACAAAACAGCACTTTGAGAAAAGAATCTAAAATATTAAATAGACTGAAACTCTGAGTTAATCACTTGACACGGATAATAAGCAACTTATATATTATTTCCAAACTTAAGTCTCCAAACAAATATCTCTAACTTTAAGGAAAATTAAAAATATTACCAAAAACATACATGTGATCTGAAATCAAGTCTTCCCAGAGATCGTCTATGCACATTCTAAATAATGTTTGAAAAGCCTATTAACCTTTTCTGCTCATCATTATATTTGAAGACAAACATCAGGAATAAATTGAGTCATGCTCAGCTCATGAAAAAAGCATTTCTTTAAACGAACATGGGATGATTATAATATCAGAGCCAAATTCGGATTCCTACCCCTGGATAAACCTGTTCAAAGTGGTTCAGATTCAAAGGGGTACCATATAATTGAGTTTAGAGACAATTGATTGCTCCAACATATCATGTTCTCCCTAGTCAGCACCCTGGGTTAATATTCTATACTAGTGGGGCATTTATGTTTAATTGCTGAGAAAAAATGTTTTGGTAAGCCATACAGGGACCATTTCACACTGCTCATGATGGTTTTAATTGTTTTTCCTTCAAGTAAGTCATCAGCAACTGGCGACAGCCTGACAAGTCCAAAAATCAATGAATCTGTTCAAACCACAGAGCTAGAGAGCAACTCAGATGTAAATAAAATAAAAGTCTTCGCGTAAAATACACTCTAAACAAAACCAGAGATTTTTATTGACGATGCAGATACCATGGGACTGACCCGGTTTTCGAAAAAGGATATACTTGAAAGGATGAGAACTGAGACCATATATAACTTACATGTAGCGCGGCCCAATTCTGACAAATACTTACCAACCGGATCGCGTATCCAGGCAACAAAATGCTCAGGTCCGGCTCTATGTTGTATGATGCCCGTCAAATGATACTTGTGTTCGCTGAAGGTGAAGTCATACTCACGTAGCCTGGCATGCGGCACACCCTCCGTAAAGTGGAACAAAACCTTCTCTGGCAACCTGGAACAGTCACAGATTACAGTCGAATACTCCTCTGGCATTCACAATAAGCATGCATTTGAAAGCAGGTAAACAAGTGTAAGCAATCACGGCACTCAGGGTGCCTTGCTGTCATTCCCAAAGTAACCGGCTTTGACATCAGATTCTACAACTTGTTTCTACTCATTAACGCAAAATTAGGATTTCACCGGAAATTTGGTTCATTTGCAATGCAGTTACGAAAAACGGCACGGTGAGTTTCAAGTGGTGGAAACCAAAACTTATCACGGGCATGAACCCTTACCATACAGCACTGAAACCCTTGCCACAGAACCAGAACTCCATCAACACTCAGTCACTCTTACCACAAAATAGCCATAGAGATGGGGCCAGAAACATTGGGTGTAGTTGGAGATCAGGTTCTCAGGTAAAGGTTTAGTGTCTATGGTAAGTTTTTACAGAGTGTGGTAAGAATTGGTTTCCACCCCATGAGTTACGAGAATAAGCCATTTGCTACAGGCATATTGAGCACTGTTTAGATACTATGACTATTACCTTGGGACATTCCTTTATGAACAAGGGTGAGTGTTGAATGTTTTAAGAATACGGTGGCTTTAAAAACAAACGAGCCGTGAAACAACACAAGTCCAAGCTTCTTGTTTCAACACCGTGATCTGAAATTTTGCGAGCTTGATCTGAAGAGATAACAAACTGTCATTTCTTCCAGAAATCACTTCTAAACTAAGGAACAAGACCAATTTTATTATAGTGAGTGGCCTAAATCTAAACAGTTACTGTTGGTTGACATTAAAGCTATTCTAAGTGAAAATGGCATTTAACAATATGTTTACAAATGCACAATTTTTTTGAACCTTCATCTAGCACACACAAACCTATTGAACTGCATACATCTTCGCTGGTTTGATTCAGCGCATCGAAAGCAGTTTCTTGCGAAAAAAATATTCGTCATGCTGAAGTTCGATGACATTGCTGGCAAAGATGGGACAATATCAGAATTCCTGCAACAATAAGCAGACATACCAGAGTTATTATGGAAACAAACCAGATAAATATCTTACACGACCAAACAACTTTGAAACAAGATAGCTAAAAAACAACTTCAAGACATTGTGAACACATTGATAGTAAAAACAAAACAATGAGTCAGTATAAATCCATGCAACAACCGCCTTGTTATCATAGGAATGCATTAAATTCACAGACACCAAGCATTCCTAGTTTTGCAAAGATATGATGTAGACCGAATGTTGCACAACAACGGTGGATTATGTCTATGCCTAGATTTGAAGCTGCAAAATAGATTTATTTATTAAGAATAAACTTGACAATTTTGATTCAACTTAAATATGTGTGGCACAATCAACTTACCTATCCACCTGATGATGGCCACATTTTGAACAGCTCATTTCCCATGTGTAGTTTACTCTAAACATTTTATCCACAACCTCAATCTCACTGATCAACGACATCAGGGCAAACAGAGGACTGTCACGATGACCACGGACACATTTTAATCTCGGCTGCAAAAAGTCAAACGACCGTTCCCTCACCGCATCCATAATGCCATCGGCAGCAGGAATGATATCGCAAAACTGAGAACTAACAACATCTGGTGTCCCCGCAGAAGTCGCTGCCGATGCCTTTGGTGGCACTTGACCTCCACCGGTCTTGACTGGAAACTTCTGTTTGTCAACTAAGGCGATTCGTGAATATGAGCTTTTCAAGAGAGGGTTAAGAAGAAACAATGCGTCCATAAATGAGATGACCAATGTCTTGACAATGCCACCAGGAAGGGAGTGTCCATCAAGACAGTGGCACAACAAGCACATAGCCACATCCAGCCAACAGAGGGCATCTCTGTTCTTCCACTGTGGGTACCTGAGTTGATTTTTATGCACAAAACAAAATGGTTGGGTAGCCGGCAACGTTACACTGCCATTGAGAACTTCCGTCACATTAGGACCAACCTGAATATCCGAGTCGTGTTCAGGGATGCAGGGAGGAGAAAGGCCAACCATCACCTGAGATGGACTGCAGGTCGAGACAGTATGACCAGAGTCTTGAGACTGAACTGTCCCTGGTGCCTTCCGATAAGGCTGGAATGCTGAGAGACCATTAGGTATACAACTAGTTGCAGGAGTCTTTACTCCAGTTGGCGTTGTCGAGAGTTGAGACTTAGTTCCCAAAGAAGACAATGCACCAGGGTTTGCATCGGGGCCACTAGTGCTCACAACTGGGAAGGCTTTGCCCACATGGGGTTTGGCACAGATGAAAGACTCAGAGGCGAGGCTCTTAAGCTTCTTCCTCTTCACTTTGTGTAAATCTGTAGCATTTCTTTTCAACACGAAGAACGGAGAACCAAGGGGAGATGTGCACTGAAAAATAATGTGGAGAATAAATTAATGTAAAATAAATTAAAGGTGAAGGCAACCTTTTTTCACATCACTTCAATTAGCAAAAAATAAGATTCGTTGATTATCCCAGACATATTTTCCACTTAATTATAGCTTTTCGTAATTTAATTAATTTTTCGTTTTCTACTTCGAAAGTGATATTGTGGGAGGCAAGAATTTCACGCCAATTTCTTTTCATAAAGTCTGACTGTGAGAGCTGTAGAGTCAGTCTTTGATCTACCTCGGCTGTGATGAGTTCGGTCGTCGTTTGCCTTTGTTAACGAGTCAGTCAAACTGTTGCTGCGTACCGGGATGTACTCATCATTGCCAGGAGCCTGTAAGCAGCCCTGCTGCGATGTTGAGTAGTGAGAGTGAATACAGGCCCAGTTCGACACCCAGTGAAGAGGACAGTTTGTTGTTGATAAGTTTATTGTGGACATGTCTAAAGTATTTGAGCTATTTAGAAGGTGCCAGGTGTGTGGCGAGTGAGTCACACGGCGGGATGTAAGCAGTTTGTGTGCTCAGGTCACTATCCAGTGGGAGTGTGTCACGGGACACTCGGGCAAGTGGGACAGTTGTTCCTCTATCTGTGAAACGATAATGAGACCATCCCGGTACGCAGTAGGCTAACAGTGTGGCATGTTGACTGACACGTAAACAAAAGTAAACAGCGACCTAACTTATCACAACCCAGATAGAACAATGACTGACGCGGCAGCTCTCACAGTCAGACTTTATGAAAAGAGAGTGGCACGAAATTCTTGCCTCCCAAAACTTCACTTCAGGAGTAGAGGACAAGTAAGTGTTTAAAGAACAAAATGCTGTAATAAACTGAAAAATGTGTCTGGGATAATCAACGAACCTTATTTTTGCTAAAAATGACACGGAAAAAGGTTGCCTTCGCCTTTAACGATGTTGTAGTCATCAGGGTTCTCAGTTTTGAAGCAGTGTGATTAAACAAGGTTAATTACATTAACTCCCCTTTCTAAATGAAATGTAATTCACCATTATACTAGTCACAGAAATTTCGCCCTCGACATCTTAAAATTATTTCCAAAGTATACGATACAATATCTCACAATGCAAAACCAAGTAAGTGCATTTTTCATAGGCCAGTCTTTCATAGAAAACTGCAACTGACCAATCACAAAAGGGTAATTTTTGGTAATTTCCACCACGTTCCGGCACTTCCTGCCTCGATCTTCACTGACAATTTTAAAGATATTTTTAACATTTAGATGTTATGAAGAGAAATAAATGTTCAAAATCTTTATACTAGAAAACCTGTGACCTGTTTGACCTGATTGGATGACCCGATTACTTAGAAAAGTATTTTTTTGATTGCCTTCTTGACTTACACCTGTGCACCAAATTTGAAAAAGACATCAATAAAACTGTATGGGTAGCATTTTGAAAATTGTATGACCTTTGCACCAAATGACCTCTTCCGGTGCACTATGGAACATCATTATATAATGAATCAAAATTTATATACTGCTAAATAGCCTACCTCAAATTAGAACGAGTTACCTGCAGTCATTTTAGAGTTATCAAGTGGCAAAGTTGGTCGAGAACCCAGGCAGAACAGTACTCTGCACTTGCACGTGCAGAGTAATAATAAGAATAAAACTGAATAAAACACAGGCAAAACAGTAGTCTTTGCTTGCATGCGCACAGTAATAACAATATCAAGTACTTACTCTTGTGTTCTCACACAAGACTATGGCCTCTTCAAAGTTTATCTGGAACGTCTTTAACTCTTTCCTTTCTCCGTTTCGTAAGCATGCATCACACAAGGAACTGTCTTCCATGATGTTACCTGTTTGAAAGACCGAGACAATTAAAACCAGCAGATATTTTCCTCTTCTCGTCAGTGCTGTAGTGGGGCGTATGTGCACGGAGGCGCAGCCTACCACCTTTTGGCATTTTAACGTAGCTCCTATGCACCATAAGTTGTGTTCAGTGCTCAAAGTAATATGGTGGGCTTGGGCGCCTACTTACCTCTAATTCTACCAATACAGCACTGCTTCTCATTTTACTGAGAAATCGCTCAACAGTCACACGGCTTTCATAACATAATGGAGGCTGAAAATCTTCCGGCATACGGGATGTATTCTGCTACATTCTGACAAAACGAGCACCTGAGCAGGGCAGCAGGCGTGGCGGACAGGTTACGCGAAGTATCTTTTTAATCATGAGCACATTGACTGTAACGGAGTTACGTCTTCCGTGCTCAATTTGGCAACCTGCAGCTCGCCAATGCAACTTCAGATTGCTTGGTCACCTGGGAAAAATACCAAGTCATCTAGAAGTTGCACCAGCAAGTAGCCAAGTCGGAAAATAATTGACCCAATATTTCAAAACAAGTGGTTACTTCAAAATTTTAAATCCATACATTTTTCCTAGATTCAATACCTTTCGTACACAATTTAGGTAAAATTCCGAGTAATGGGTGCCTCTTGCAAATAACTGCCAGGAACCAGTTTTCGCTGAGTAACGGCAATGTCTGCTATTCGGTAAAAACTAGTTCCCAGAATACATTGAAGAGGAACTGTTTACTCGACTTTTTCCCACAATTTATCTCTTTAAGTGGTGAATATCAGTGCATTTGAAACCCTCAGCAGTCATAACATATCAAATGTCCCTAAATTACAACAGTAAATTGACTGAAGTCAAAATTGTAAAGGCAAAAATCAGGCAATATCACACCATAAAATGCATGCATCCAACGCTGGTGATCGTGTGTGTTCCTCAACTCGTAGTCGTGTAGAAAATTTTCTGTGTCTCCGGTGGGACTTGAACCCAGGTTGCATGTGCGACGACCATTCGGTCAAGAGCCAATTGCCGCTTGGCAAGCAACTTAGAGAGGATTTATGTGACTGCACGTGTCATCACAACCGGAATTCGCGCTTCACTACAGTCGTAGGCAAGCCGCAAGAGGAACTGAACAAATGGAACACATACACGTAACTTTTAGTAACAATCACAGAGGCACATCGATTCAGTATTTGTTTTACCTCCAATTCAGACTCAAACAGTAACTGCGTTTAAAACATTGTCAAAAAGATGTTAATTTACAGTAGAAAAGATCACCCAGTATGCATAATTTGTAGATCTAACGGCGCACAGCAAGAGGTGCACCGCTGTCAAGATAAACAAAGAAAGAGTAGACACACAACGAAAAACGACTAGCAACATTTTCAGTATAACGTACGTGACAAGCAGTTGTAGAAAAGTGCTGGAAAAATAGACTACATGAGAAGAAGCTTGAACCTACGGGTGTTCACGAATGCACAAATACACGGTCCGCCTCGGGACAGGACGCGATGGCATGCCATATCGGCGCCTTGGCATCGCCATCGCAATAATTGACGGATCGATGCCCGGGCACCTTGAGTTTAACTTATTACGGTATCGGTCACAGAAATATTTTAGCTCTATGCGAATATACTTTCAAAGAAACTTGTACGAAAAAATCGACAACGACACCACAAAATCTAACCTAAAAGAATATTCCATGGGACCTTTGATGGGACATTCTCCCGTACACACAGCCATTTTGCACAACGTGATCCAGTCGTCGCAAAGCATTTCGGGATATATAGAGAGATTCAAAATATTGTAGCAATGAAGCACTTCTTTCTAATTAAATACTCTTTTCAAAATAATCGAATATTATTTATCAAAAAAGTTTCTTCTATATCAAAAAGCTATGAAATTTAGCTTTTGTTTCAAGAAGGTCAAGGCCTTTCCGTCAAATGACCTTCACCTTACAACAACGAAATTCCGAAAATGTAAACAAGACGCGTGGTTGCTGGGGTTGTTTTCATGTTGGTTTGTGGTGAATAGGCTTCATTCGCTGAAATACGACTTAACGCTTATGCCACAACCAACTATGGTATCTTTAGAGGCCGGATTTCAGACCATTTAAACCAATGTACGGTAAATCTTCTGCTAATTTATTTTTTAAAAACCAGAAAAGCCAAGATTCACAGGCACCTGCTTTTAGACTTAAGTTAGTGCTCTAACATTACAACCAGTCACCTTGTTTGGAGAAGTGGCAACATTGTTCACATCATTAAACCTTCTGTTTTAGCACTTCTTATCACAACCGTGAATTCAATAGCCCAAAACAAGAAAAAAGGAAGAATAGCGACTTCTAATTGAAAGTGTCTTGACTCCACGGACATGAGATGAATGTGGCATGTGAACTTACCCAGCTAATCTGAATACTCGCGTGATTGTTCTTGCTCATGAAATCTCTAAAGATTGTGATAACTTGTTTCCCTTCTAAGCCCAGAAACAGTGAAGAAATGCTTCCCACGAAATCACTGCTTTAATTGCATCAATAGGACATGCATCTGACCTCTTGACATCTGATAGTAAATCACATGAAGCTGAAGCTCCAGATCTCAGAGATATAACATTCTTTGTTAATCACTTTGGTAATTGTAGAAGATAATTCAGTCATGCTTACGTCGAGAAATTAACGCCGAGAGCTACTTGCATAAGGTGGGGAAATAAACAAACAATTAAAAGGCAAGCTGTCAACATCGCAGATTGTATCCTACATTTGAATGTTTTCTTTGATAAAGTTGAATGTTATTTTACAAAACCTCTCCATATTTTGGTGAACCCCAGACTGGAGTGGGTAAGGGTAGAAGTATCGAAACAAGACTCAGCAAATTTGTCAGCTGATCACTGAGGCACTGGCAACATAGCTTGTTACGGTCTTGTCCCACACGCGACTTCGTTGTACAAACTTTTGCCATATCTGCACTCTTGAACATCCCATGGGAAAGTAAAAAGAGCCACGGCGGGCTCAAATACTTTGCAGCCTGTAACCTTTCAACACTGAAAGTGTGATGCTTTTGTGACGATTTAGTTTGACTTACATTTACACCACATTTAAGTTTCTTAATTGCTCTTTACAGCTTCACAATGACAAGTCGAACTGATGACAGTTTAACCTTGACAGGGTCACGACCTGCCTCTGTGATTGACCGTCCGGGAAGTTCTGCAGCTGTGCGTTCTAATGTCTACCACTGTATTGGTACATCATCTGCTGTAGACAAGACAGTTTTTGGCTCTACGCAGAGTCCCCAGTCTCAAAATGTGGAAGTGTTCAGCAGCAGTAAAACAACATCTAAACCACTGTTGTGGAGCCCCGCCCCGGCCAGTCATATAGACTCACCCCGTCATTCACCAGGCATCCAACATGGAATGCCAAATTCACGGAACAAGTACCGGCTAGTGAAACACATCAACTCCTATTGTGATGAAATGTTATTTGGACCCCCTCCAGAGGAACCGTCTTTCGAGGCTCCCTGGAACAAACCAGACACAAGACCCAAACCACTCGTGGGGGTAGACTACTCTGTTAGACCGGATCATACTAGTGTGACATCCGCGCGCCCATCATCCAGCAGGAGAGGTGCTCAGTCGAGAAGTGCTATCTCTAACCGGAAGTCAAGTAAATTAAACTCTCCAGAAAAGCCTTTATGGAGATAAGTTCTTACTGTATGCGGAACCTCTGGTTAACACATGTATAATTTATGAAAAAGGCCATGGTTAGACAGCCAGCTTTGGAATGCAGCTAAAGAATGTTTGGTACAGTCAAACTTCAGACAATTCCTAGTAAAATCTGTGGAGTGCTTCCTAATTTTGACACATTTTCATTGCATGCCTTCATGGAATGAACGCCAGTGTATTAATGGTGGATAAAAAGTTTCAATTGAAGAAGTTGTCTCATATTTAACATATACAGGTTTTTTAAAAAATTGTGAGCTTCGACAAGGTTTACCTGGTTTTGTCAAAGTTCTGGTCAGGGGAAACCTAGAAGAAAACCAGAGGAAAATGCACTAAATCACTTGATCTCCCGTGACAGGTTGCACCTCTCATGGGTGGGATTTGTTTGCATTGTTTTTTTTTTTGGTTTTGGTCTTTGCTGTCGAATATGGAGATTAGGTTTTAGAACTGCTATCACATAAAAACTTCTTCCAAACAAATTCCATCAAAATTTTAGCAATATTTTGCGGTTTAATGGCCCCAAGCATTGTCAAAGCGAGGGTCATCTGGCTGCTTTCGATTCTGCGATTCGGAAGCAGGCTCCCTAGCTGCTTAGCGTATCGTAATGTCATCTAGACATATTACAATAATTTCAAGGTATGCAGTTTCCTTAAAACATATTCACGAGTTCAAGCACCAGTGGAGCTCTTAAAGGATATCAAAATCATTCTCCTAGGACAAATAAAAAATATTCATTTCAACACTACGCCAATGGGAAAAGTGTCACACTCTGCTGTCACTGAAACGTTTCGCAACTCCGACCACCGTTCTTCAACGGAATTCGGAGTGCTAGCCTATAAAGAAAGCCGTTAGAATATGAATCTTTTCCAGTCAGTCTGGAGAATTTAGTCCGGCATTTATCCAACATTATACCATAAATGAGAAAAATCCTACGCTGACATTTGGGTTTTGTTACCCCAACGCCTAACTGAAGCGAGCCTGAGCCAGACTGACTAATTCGTCATAATCGATTCACAAATTACATGCTCGTTGGTAAGCCATGATGCTGAAAACAATCTATTCAATAATTCTCTTATAATGCCTCAGTTTTGAAATTTCACAGACGGATAATATTTTGTTTTCAATTTAAAAACAATCATGTTGGTCTTTTGCCTTTGTTATCTTCGGAAGCTCGTAACAGGCACGTTGGTTTTGGAGGCGTTGAGGTACTAAGACCCCAAATGTTACCTTAGGAGTTGTCTCGTGAATATAATGGGAATGAAGTCATCGCTTGTGCAGTGAGTGTGGTACTAATTTCGTAAACTCGCTAGTTAGAAATAAACTCATTTTCAACCGTTTACTGGGAATTTACCATTTGCCAATACAATAATATGTGATTGTAAAAACCTGGAACAAAAACGCACATTTGTCACACCTTTACTCCCACAATCACGCCGAAAAGGTCCCAAATTCTCCCCGTTTTTGTTGAAGTTTGACATAATTTACTTTTTACAGGCTATATAATTTTCAGAGTTGTAGTAGTCATTGGCGAAATTTAAAAAGGCGTTAACACACAAATTTCGGCGTTTACACTTAAAATTTCTAAAAGATAAATTGTTTTCCCAAAAGTAATAACATATGTCAGACACCAATTCTAGTTTGTTGCCTATACCAAACATTACTGTTTGGTAGGAGAGTCTGTCAACAAGGCAACCAGAATAATTATCTACAATCTGGCGGTGTTGAGATAAAACCAGAAATTTTTAACGAATGGTAGTCTCGTTCCCATTTTATTTCAGCTTTGAGTCTTCTGAACAAAATTATAAAAATCGCATATTTGTCGACATCCTCCCCACGTCTCCGAAATTTACCTAAGAAAGTGGAAAATAAACTCATTTTGTCAGAAAGCATAGGCGGATTTATGGAGGAGGGAGCAGGCCCCCCCCCCCCCTTGCGGGCTGCCGCAAAAAAATAACCCCGGTAATTAAGATTATACGGTGGAAACAAGATTGAAATGTGTGCAGTTTAAGTGTGTTAGGGTGGTAAGATGTGAATTTTAATCGAAGCCTTAGTGAATCACTCAGAAACTCATAATTCTCTCTTTGTCAAACCTTACTTAAGACGATTTTCAAAGCAATCGCGTCATTAATGCCAACACAAAAAGGATTTGGTCTTTTGGGCAATTGAAGAATATTTTAAATACAACAAATTTCATACGAACTGATTGCACAAAATATAAAAAGGGTAATAAGCATTACAAAAAGAAGTAGGTTTCGCGCGCAAACGGTGTGGACCAAAACAAGTAGGTCTCTTATTATCTAATTTTGAGTGAAATCGTGGTGGTGCAGTGGTAAAGCACGCGCGCTTGGTCGTGGATTCGAGTCTGTGGTAATTGCAGTTTTTCATGTTTGACACGTTCCCCGTTTTTTTTTTTTGGCTTTTTTCTTGGATAATACTTCAGGAATCAAGGAAAATGCTTGATTTTTAGAGGAAAAAACAGAAAAATTTCCCTCCCCCCATTCGGTGCTATGAACATCTAATCGTGCTTTGCGCAAATGTTTTCACTGAGACAAAAAGTTGCCCCCCTTGTGATATCCTAGATCCGCCACTGGAAAGTGAAATAAGTGACCATGATTCACGACGTAGTGCGCGTTACCATACACAAGAAACGATGGAACGCATTTTCACGATCGTTTACCGAGAAAGACATCTGTGGGCCGGTCTGTCAGCGACAAAACTTAAAACATGAGGGTGAAATGTTTGCCGTTTTTGGAAGAATTCAAGGTACTTTGCGCCACGTAGTGGTCATTTTTAGTGTTTTCGAGTGCGTCCGCCCTTATATCGACCAAACCGCTCTGGGGATGATTTTGAAAATTGGCATAAGTGATCTGTAAATTTAGAGGGCGGCTGATGATGATTTTCCGACGACTTTGACTACTATGGCGCCTCCTAGTGACAGTTTTTTGCGCCAATGGCTGTATCTCCTAAACCGTCAGGAGAATCTTTACTAAATTTAGAAAGTACATTTAAGTGATTTTGACAGCGGACGAAGACGAATTCCACAAGGATCGGAATTCTGGTTCGCCCCCTAGTTACAATTTTAGATTGTTTTACGTTTACCTCTGTATCTTCAAAGTTCCGCAACATATTTCCATAAAATCTGGAAGTATAGGCATCTATTAGTGAGAATACACTATATTCCCGTTTTCAGATGGATGCGAGGTATTTTGAGCCACCTAGTGGCCATTTTTACTGTTTGGCGTACACCCTTCCGTTCTAAGGATAATTGTGAACTTGAAATTGACATGTATGTTCTCACTATGAAGGAAATGGCTAACGATGATTTTCTGATGTCGGACATCGACTACTGTGACGCCTCCTAGTAGCAGTTTTGTTTTTTTTGCATCCATGGCTGTATCTGATCCTAAACCGTTTGCAGACGAGATCTTTAAAAAATTTAGCAAGTGTATTTATATTATGTTGACAACGGACGACGACGATTTTCGCACGGATCTGACTTCCAGTGTTCCCCCTATGCGCATTTTTTACGTTTACTTCTGTATATTCAAAGGTCATCAGCAGAGTTTCATAAAATTTGGAATATAGGCATGTATTTTTGAGGTGAAGCTATCCTCCCGTTTTCGGGTGGATTTGACGCATTGTGTACCATCTAGCGGCCATTTTTCTGTTTTCGAGTATGTTTTTTTAGCGTCCACCTATCTGTCAACAATACCATTCTATAAGGATGACTTCAAAATTGGCGTATATGTTCTCGGTGTGAAGAGGACGTTTTTTGACGAAGACGACCTCGACTACTGTGGCGCCACCTAGTGGTACTTTTGTTTTATTTTGCGCCCATAGCTGTATCTACTTAACCTGCTGCAAGATGTTTATTAAGTTCAGTAAGTGTATTTATATGAAACTAAAAATAGACGACGACTTTCACTCGGACGCTGTGCCCCCTAGTGGCAATTTCATTTTCCCGTTTTCGTATGTTTCTATGAAGTTCGTTGACAGATTTTTATGAAATTTGGTAAATAGCTTTCTGTTAAATGGGTTGGACGTTTTACGTCATCTATTTGTCATTTTTATGAAACAAATAAACCGCTTGAATGCACCCCTGGGCGCATCTCAAAGCTCCGCGTTACTCTTGTTTAGGCCTAAATTTTATTTCGCGGGTAAAGGAACGTGAAATAGTACTTCACAATACTGTACAGAAATCGATTTAACACAAGATAAACGTTGCATAAATGAATTACTGTAGAAATAATTGAAAACAATAATAATATGTTCATGCACCGATACACACACGCGCGTACGTACGCACACACACCGTATACGCACACACACACCGTATACGCACACACACCGTATACGCACACACACACACACACACACGCTCACACACTGACACACGCACACACACGCACACACACACACACTTAGCTACGCAAGTAAATACGCGAGAAACTTTTCGAAAGTTCCCTAAAGTGACAAACCTGTTAGGGCCGGGCTAGACTTTTCATTTAGAAATGAAATACAGTACATACTTGCAGAAAAAAATCTAAAAAAGCAATTGTCCCTTCTTTTCGTGACATACTGCAGCATAATTTTAGTCTTGTTGTAACAATTTCAACATGTACTAGTTCGATAGCAGTGGCTCTCACACTTGATCAATTATTTCCACATGCCTTTTTGCTGTCCGATTCATGAAACAGAAGGCATTGGTTTGGTTATTGTTTGTAATAAAGGTTGTTGTTTTGAATTATTTTATATTAAAGGAGAATGCCACCCGATTTAAGTAGTTTTTGTTACCGTCTTAATCGGTCTGCATCCACATCACCTCGTATACAATCGATCTCACCTCGCCAAAAGGTGTCGCGTTAACCTTTGAGGAGGTGAGTACACGACAGAGCGACGTGCAGTGGTTCTTCAGCTGAGTGTGAGCCGTTACGGTGTGGAGTATCGTTCCCCGGCCGCTTGTGCGAACCATCAAGTTGCGAGCAAAGCGGGTATATCGTTTTTTTTAATTTCCTCGAGATCCTGAAATGGTTTGGCAGTGATTCCCGGCAGTAAAGAATAAGTACGCCGTTAATACCAAGTGCGATGCGTGAAATCATGTACATGTCTGTAGAGAGCCGGAATTGTTCCATTTCAAAATGAACTATTCTTACCCTAACCATTACTTATATAAAATTGCAACAAAGTGTCAAAGTCTGTCTCAATAGATACAATTTGTAATACCTTAGGAGTAGTGAGTAATGTTTTGAGAAATCAACAATAGATTAATCATACTGCGTTGCCGGCTTCAGATGCAATAAAATTAATTCACCGCCGTGTGACCACATGCTAATTCAGTATTTGCTGACAGAATGACAGGAAGCTGTTGTGAAACTGTAACTAGACTTAATATGCTTTGTAAGTGGAATCTTTGTTTAATATACATACATACATACGTGCATACATACATGTACATGTACATATAAAACGGATCATCCATGATAATGTTAAGACCGTTAAGCCAGAAGATAGCCTTTCGTTAATTAAACATTACCAAAACCATAAAACTAAAGATCTTGTGGTTAAAACAATACGTGCACAAAGTCTGTCCTAATGTTAGCCAACACTGACTTGATTTATTAGTCCAATTGCCCTCACAACGTCAATGTATTGGTTCAGTTAGATATGTTAGTTTTAAATATACAACTTGCACTTCATCTCGTCGGTTATCTATGCATTTACGAAATGGATTGATTAAAGATCACTTTCAAACTGTCCACAAAAAGAAAATCTCACATTAAGATATTGTTGACAACACTATCGTTAGGTATGTTGAACGTGACTTCTTTCGTTTGAAATTCTCGAAGCTTTAATAATAAAAACTGATACTCCTGACATAAATTCCCAAGATAATGGGTTCTATCGTACCTTGTCGTTATTTAATTAATGTCCACATTTTGTAAAACATATGTATTTTATTAAATTTTACAACGTTTTAAAGGTCATTAATTTCCATGACAATTCCTTCTGTAATTGCGCTCTGTGCTACTTAATATTCGTGTTTGAAGTCATTGTTTTTGTTTCATGTATCACACACGATATCGTTTATGATTTTAAAATTTATTTGCCTTGTATGACTGAAGTCTAGTCCAAGTACAGCAACTGTTTTACTATGAAATGTTTTGTACAGTGTTTTATTTTATATAATATACACATATATTTGTGTTCGTGATGCCACTAACACTCGGCGATCTACAATTTCAACTGTCATCTGTAGAAAGACATTTATGTAGACAATACGGAAGTTTGTTGATCAAACTATCTAAGGCCAAGAACAGCTTACTTTTCAATGAAACATATACATATACATATACTATAATTTGGCAGTAATCTTTCTCGTATACATATTTCATTGAAGACACAAATTTGATCGGTTTTAAGAGAGTAATTTCAGTTCTTTAAAACTCTCTAAATAGGTGGATCTCTGTATTCGTTTTTATATTATACTACAAAAATTTCAAAGTTGATAAAACTTTTTATTACTCGTGATATTCCGGCGATTTCCGTAAACATATGTCAGAATTCTGGCACATTTGATTTTCCATAGCCAAGCCTCAAATGGCTAAACCGATCTGCGCCATCTTGATGTTTGGGAACGAGGCTGTTGCTTAGTAAGCTTATTACAAGTTCCTTGATAGATTTTGATGAAGTTTGTCACGTCATGTTCCTAATAAAGAGACTACAAATGACGTGGATTTTGGGACAAACCCGACTACTGTGGAGTCATCTAGTGGCATTTTTTGAATTACTATAATTTTCATTCAGACTAAAACCCGTGTAATTTTGTGAGCATTGCTTGGGTTTTTTCCAGAGAAATTAAGGCGTGAATGATAACTACTGTTGTTTACATCGCTGTCTACTTCTCGACATAAATGACAGTTGCCTGTCTTTGTAAAAACTCGCTTGTCCAGATGACGCGAATAATGAATTGGAAATAAATTAGTAGCCATGCATAAAAGTAATGTGCCAGGTCATAAAAGTACCTACATCCTAGGTCCTATTGACTAAGAGGCGACATTATCCGGAACACTTCGAATATTTTAGACTTTTTCATAGCCTAAAATTTAATTTCCTCTAGAAAGTTTGCCAGTCTTCGTCCATTTATACTTATGGCATAATGTCTATCATTTTCCAGTTTGAAAGCAACATGACTGACTTATTGTATAACTGAAGTTCCCACATATAGAGTTATGAAACACCTCCGAGAGGAAATTTGAGTCTACGAAAAAGTTGAAAATACCCGAGGGGTTCCAGATATTGGCGTACACCACTGTATTAGGGGTCTGTGATAGTCTATCGAAAATGATTTAATCGGCCTTATTGGCTCTACCAGGTCTGAAGTCATCTAACTAGTAATATTTCGTTTACTTACCGGAAAACTGACGTTTTCATTTGAAGACCACATGGTGAGCGCACGGCAGATACAAGCTCAGAATCTGCTACCCTTAGGACCACGTACATGTACGACCACTGGGTATCCTGACACACAACTGTGAAAAAGAATTCTCGAAAAAGGGTGTTTTCGAGGTGTAAATTTGATTTGAGATAAAGGGTGTGGTACAACAAGAAAGGATCAGGAAAACACAAGAATTTCGTTGAGAGGGCTCCTATGAAGTTCATGAGTTTACCCGATTCTACTCTGGCACCCGTGAAAAAGGTATCATTTTTAGAACATTTTTTGTGAAATAAAATAGATAAGTGCTGGATGAAGTTCGTGAAAAACGTATAGTCTCAGCGCACTCTTCAGAAACTGGGGCCAAACTAGAAACCTAATATTTTTAGAAAAGGGTGATATTCTTACCCATTGTTCACACATGGGAACCGAGGGTACACTACTCATATCCCGTGGTCTGCAACAGGTCCCGTAGGCCTACAGACTTACTTAACTTTTTCAGATTTTTTTCGACAAGAAATCGTTCAGTTTATGGTCACATCTGTAACCAGCTTCGAAATACCTGACAAATTAAACGTAATATATTATGTAGCGATGCTGACGTATATGTATTTTAAGCAGTGTCGCTGACGTGCTTGGTTCTCAAAAACAACACTCAGTCACACCCCGTAAAAATGTATTTCAGTAAAAGACAGCCTGGTGTTTCCATACGAACATTCAAGGACGTGAGCGGGCTCGACGAAGTACAGACATCACAAAATAGTTTACTGGGAATTGATAATGTTTTTTATATTTCAGGTATCCCAAACTTCTCTTTTGCAAGTAACAGAAATTAAAAAAAAAATATATCGCAGCAAAGAAACGATGACAGTATTTTTGGATTTTGCACTGCTGACTTTTTGAGCTAAACAGAATGAGCCTTTCTCTTTCAACTGCTGCATCTTGTGTTTAAGTGGAACTCAAATTCCACTACAATTTTCTTTCTTGTGAACTCTTTTTATGGCACGAAAAGCAATCCTCCAGCGAACTCAGTTATGATACAGAGTATCAAGAACACCGGCCAAGAACGTGACTGTATCATAGAACAAAGTTGAGGCTCGTGTGAAAAATCGCTGCTGAAACGCCGTGTGAAGAACGAGTTTCTAAGCTCCCATCAAAGCATCAAAGATGTGACATCTCGATTGCTCCTTCAGGACTATTCCTTGCACTGAATGCATTCCCATAAGCCCCTACTTGTGGCGAATTTTCATCTATGACGAATAGTTCATCGGCCACTTCTGCTGGAACCGATGATTTCTTCTGACAAACTAGAACAACGACCTGATTCTTCATTTTCGTTATCTCCTGACGTATAGTCGTGTTCATATAACCGTATAACACTGGATTACAAGCACCAGAAAGAAGGATCAAGTGAGACAACCAAAATTCTAGTTTCAAATTTGTCTCCCTTGTAATATCTAGCGAGGCAAATTCTCTGATCACAAAAAACAGAGACAATGGAAGATAACATGAGATGAACGATGCCACAATCAAGACCAGCATGAGATTCATCTTCCGGTATCGATTAAAATCTTTCATTTCCATATCCCGAGTTTTGGATCCTTTAACATTTTTGAGATGATTTCTTAATGTCCAACTTACTTTGGAATAATTTAAGCACATGATGGCGGCAGGGAGAACCGTCTGGGTCACGAGTACAGCGATGAGATATATCCTATAGCCTGATCGTTTTCCACCGGAAAGCTCACTCGTGTTCGCTAAGGAGCTACCTTTATTTGTCGTATGCAAAAAATGCACACCGGCTATTCCAGAAATAACTGACGCACATATTATTAAAATAGCGGATATCCAAATGGTTGCCAAAACTGCTGCTGTGGCCAATTTTGATGCTTTGAATCTCCACATACTCACAAAGCCTCGACGACGAAGAACGGATATGGCTGTAGACGTCCACGTTGAGACGATGCCGGCAACAAATAACACAATCTGTAATCCAGTCAATATATCAACACCAATATATCCTCTTTCCAGCGTTACATACGTATGCACGAACACGAATGTTGGAAAGCACATGATTATGTTAACAGCACAAAGATTGCAAACGAGAATGTTTGTCGAAGTTCTCAGCTTTACATTCTTAATCACGATTGCTATAACAGAAGAGTTTCCAAGCACTCCGATGGCAACAACAGTAATATATCCTAGATAAAACAGCACTTTCGCCCATGTAGGCATGTGAAATATGTCCTTCATCGAAGAAGTACCATTTCCTCTTAACATTTTTACGTCAAGTTGATAAGTTTACATTTTGATCCTATCACCATGACAGAAGAGATCGTCCATTTGACACCTGCGCGACTTAGTGTAGTCGGTATGATGATTCGTATCCTTGCACCTGCCTGCAGGATAAATTATATACATCATTTTAGCATGACAACCGATCGAGATATTAATAAGAAAGTATATTTAATGTTCAAGTTTCGTTGTTAGAGTTTTCTAAATTATCGTTTCGTTTGCGTTTTATGCAACTTTGATTTTTTCACAAAAATCATAAACTCCTATTTTTATTTCCTCGTGTAAAAGTGGAATATTTTAAAAGCAATTCTTAACATTATTTTGGAGAACAATGTATATAACATAGTACCTGATAGTTTCATGTAAACCCAATTAGCCATTTTTGAGATACGATGTTCCTCGGTTGACCAAAATGGGAATTTCTCCAGAGCCTTACATAATTTTAAAGGATTTATATTAAATTTGGCGTATAGGTATCCCATAGTGAAGTGATACCACCCTACTGTTTTTAGATGGATTCGGTATATTTGGCGATACTTAACTGTTTGTGAATATTTTTTGGCGTCTGCCCCTCTATCTGCCAAACTACTCTAAGGACGGTTTCGAAAATTGATATATATGTTCCTGCTGCGAAGACAACAGCTGACGATGATTTTCGGAAGGCTCCAACAACTGTGGCGACTCATAGTTGCATTTTTTGCGTCCACAGATGTATCTCCTAAACTTTCTGCAGTGACTTTATTAAGTGCAAGTGCATTTATATCAGTCAAGCTGACAACAGACGATGGCCTCTTTCGAACGGATCCGACAACCACTGTGCCGCCAATCGGCAATTTCAATTTTCCGTTTTTTTCTGTATCTTTGAACTTCCTTGACGGATATTTTTAGTGAATCGTCATCTATTAATATCTTCCTGTTGGGTCCACCACCAAGTGGCCATTTTTATTGTGTTTGAGTCTGTTTTTTGGCGTCTGCATTTCTATATCATCCAAACCACTCTAAGGATGATTATGAAACTTGGCACATTACATGCTCCTACAGGGAAAAGGTCGGTTGGCGATAACTCTTAGTTAGCCCCCTTCTAGTGGCAGTTTTTGCGACCGTGGTTTTGTTTCCTAAACCCTCTGCAGGATCTTTGTCAGGTTAAATTTCAGGCATGTGTTTTTGTAGTAATTCCTGACAACTACTGATGACGTCTCTCGTACAGATCCCACTACCGCTGTGACATCTAGTGGTAGCTTTGTCTTTTACCCTTTTACTCTGTATCTTTAGAGTTGTTTGACGTATTTTTATGAAATCTGGCAAATAGCTTCCTATTAAAAAAGGCGACGACACCTTCCCGTTTTCAAACAGATTTGACATAGTGTGCGCCTCGTACTGGCCGTTTTTGGCGTCCATCTCGGGTCTTTAGAGGCCAAGTCACTCCAAGAAAATTAGTATGCTTTCTTACTTGGGAGAACATGTCTCGGCGGGTCTGTTTCTATTTAGGAGAACATGGCTATGCAACCCCTACCGGCTATTGTAAGTTTACTAGCTACATGTATGCTCCCTTTAGTGGGCATCTTTGGTAATCATCCTTTGTATCTGCGATATATTCGATAAACTTCTTCTTTTGTCTTTTCGACTAGCATGCATTTTAACTGTTCAGTCCGATCTACTGGCAAAGTCTACCGTCCGCTGAGAAGTCCATCATGATTATAGATAACGGAAAAATTGTATCCTTTGCTCCATTTAGTTCAAAGAGTGAACGTAAAAACATTTGAAGAAATATTGAAACCCCGGGAAAGTGCTCGTGAAACTTGTGTTGGACTGGTTATGTAAGGTTAACCAGTATTATATAATATAATTATACTGTACGAGAGATTGAAGCTCACCTGCAGTCAAAAGTTCTCCATCTGAAGTTCTCCACGGAAACTAGGTCGCAAGCTCGTTGCATAGAGATTAGTAGATAACCGTATTCATTGTTGTGTTTGCTTACTGTAATCGCAGGCTGATGTGCGCCCATAACGATATCCATGCGACTTGCATTGTTATATCCAACAAAGGCACAACAAAGGAAAACAATGATAGGTCGCACGGATCTCGTAAGTTAAACAATACCTCCATAGTTCAGATATTTTATTAGTGTTATGGTGACGCTAGCTGTACAAATGTATTAATTGAATTTCTGGATACCTAATCGTGAGTCGAATGCAGGATCTTCCCTTTCGAAAGTGTCACTATTTTCCCACTGCTCCACCTGCACGTTAGCGGATTGGAAGGTCATTTATGTCATCATTATTCTGGCGTGACGTTTATTTTTGATCAAATATATAAGTAAACTACTTCTATCAAGGCATTGCTGTTCCATTATCACGCTATCGAAGGATGTTTTCGAAAGCTAAAAAGCGTTTTCGCGAGACTTGCATCTACGGAAGGCGCTTTCGCATGAATGAGGCTAGGGAATCGGCATGTAAACTTACCTCTTGCCTTCGCTTGGTCTTTTACCCAGAAATAGGTAACTTTATTATAATCAAAAATCGTCCGGCGACGTTTCCGTCAAAAGATGTCAATGTTGTGACATTACAATGCCTAAACAAGAATGGCAACACACTCTTCAGCAAAAGCCTTGCAGCGGTTCCGTTCAACTTCCCTATACCCTGGCAAACACAGCGGAGAACTTCGGAAGGTTTGTGTTCTTGAAAATTGATTGGTCAAATAATATTAGCAAATATACGGGTACTGAAATTAAAACTGAGTATTTCAATTAGCCTGCGAAGACTTAATTGTCACTTCCGTAGAACACGAATAATGTGGGCAATTAGGTAACCAAGGCTGATCTTACTATGATTTCCGACGAGATACTTCTACCGTTTTTAGTATCTATGTACACGTTATAATTGACCACGACATGACCCGGCTATGTTGTTTTTCGACACATCGGGCGAAGACATCGAATTTTTTTTCTCATTTCCAGCATCTGGAAAATGGTGTTAATAAATGTCTTCTACGTTTAAGAAAATCGTCTAATCGTGATGCATTCTATTTTCAAATAGTACTTTAACCTTTGGTTGCATTGGGCCTGTAGATGTTGCTTTACAAGAAAATATTTTGTACATCAATGACTTTCATCGGGATTTTGAGAATCTGGCTAGAAACGAAAGTCGCAAGATCTTACAATGCTTATTCGTTGTTGTGTAACGGAAACACCCCAGGCAGGCTACATATATTTACTTTAAGAATGTCGCGGTTTGCAGTAACCCTAGGCAATGGTATTAGCTCTTTCGTGTAACTCCGCAAATAAGATCATGCGCCTATACGCGGAAACATGCGTTTTTCCACAAGATTTTTCCATACAGATATATCGCATACAGGCATATGCAGTGATTTGATTATAAGTGTACCTAGGTACAAAAATACTACTGAACCAGCTTGTCAGAATAAATATTGATTAAGTAATCAGTAACAACAGATCATTATGTTGCCCGAAATTTGTATGTACTTTTGAATCATGGGGTCAAACTTGTTGACATGTATTTAAACGTCAAAAACTCTATTTTTAGATGGTGTTTACAACTTTGGTTCTGGGGTTAAAGCACTGTCGAGATTCTAGAAATTTCTGAGAACAAATCGTAACGGCCAACGATAAGATTGGATACGATCATGTGGTTTTTATTAGCCAATCGCTAAATAAGTAGATAAATATAACTTGGGCTAAAATGAAGAGGATGTTCAAATGAGCTATAGTCATTGAAGAATAAAGAATTGCTACAGTGTACAGAGGATATTGTACAACAAAGTCATCTCGTGGAAGATTCTGAAGAGGAATTGGCAAGGGCAAGGATTAGCGAACAGGAATTTAACCAGGAGCTTGTCGCTTGCATCGTGGGTAGTGAGATACTACCTACTGTATACGTGTTGCGTCACCAGAGACTGTGACCAACAAGTATACTGTCGCAATACGCCTACAGCGTGTGTAGTTGGAAGATTCACCAACACTAGAGGACTGTCATTCAACAAGTGAAGAGTCCTACTGCTTGGATAGCAGATAAGACATTTTATACCACAATATTAGCGTGGAATGGCAGATACAACCGTGTAATAACCCACTTAGTTATCTCACTAGTGAGATGTCATTTTGGCGGGAAACCGAGGCCAGATTCGAACCCGAGCCTCAAGAGTTTCGAGTCGCCGACTTTATCACTACACAACTCAGCGGCTGACGTCATCGAGCGTGAAAATAGAATACTTAAATGAGCACGCGCAAGAATCGCATGTTCAGCAAAGGGCATTGTACCAACATTTATACGCTATGAAAAAAAGACGCATAATTTCCATAAAAACGATATCTTAATTCAGTGAATTTTTTCTCTCGTGTTCTCTCACTTGTAAACCACCGATCTCCAATTTGAATGCGGGTATCTTGTCGTCGGGATCCTTTGACTTGAGCATTATACTCAGTTACTTCTGGTAACCTACTTTGGTAGACGATATTTTCCCGGTCGAAGCTTAGCGTGATGAAATGTGTAGTAAGCTATAATAGTAGCTAAACCTTAATTTATAGATTCTCTTTATTTCCATTTTGTTTAAATTTTCAATTGGTTTTGAGTGAAAACATTATTTGACAAAAATAGCTCGGCTTTTCTTAAAAGGTCGCGACCTCTGACCCCGGACCTCTGACATAGAAAGTAGGTACAAAGCCGAGGCAAGTCGAGAAAGGTAGATCGATTCATTGCAATGTTTCTCGTTCAGTATGTGGTACAAATAGATTATTACATGTTCTCAGTCGTTATTCCCGTTATCTAGAGCAATCATGGATTTTGTAGAATTATCACCCTCTGGGATAATGCCCTCGGGCGATAATTCTCCAAAATCCACTCAGGCTCTAAATAACGAGGGATAACGACTTCGCCATGTAATAATCTATATTGATTATTTCGGTTGATTGATTGAAGTAATCTTTAAATAGGGCGCTAGCGTAGCTATTCTTCTTTGTATTTGGTTACTTAATTAACAACACGTTTCACTTGTCTTATAAGTGGTTGTCATATAATAAATTAATTATACCACGATATTAGCGTCGAATGGCAAATACAACCGTGCAATAACCCATTTAGTTATCTCACTAACATTTTGGCGGGAAACCCAGGCCGGTTTCGAGCCCGGGCCTCAGGAGTTTCGGGTCGCCAACTTTACCACTACACCACTCACCGGCTGACGTCATCGAACGTGAAAATAGAATACTTAAATGCGAACGCGGAACAATCGCATGTTCAGCAAAGGGCATTGCAACGACATTGATACGCTATGAAAAATAAGACGCATTATTTCCATTAAAACGATATTTTAATTCAGTGAAATTTTCTCTCGTGGTCTCTCACTTGTAAGTCACCGATCGCCAATTTGAATACGGGTATCGTGTCGTCGGGACCCTTTGACTTGAGCATTAAACTCAGTTACTAGTGATAAATAAAGATTATTACATGGCGAAGTCGTTATCCCCCGTTATCTAGAGCCCGAGTGGATTTTGGAGAATTATTGCCCGAGGGGCGTTAGCCCCGAGGGTGATAATTCTACAAAATCCATGATTGCTCTAGATAACGGGAATAACGACTGAGAACATGTAATAATCTATTTATACCACATACTGAACGAGAAACATTGCAATGAATCGATCGACCTTTCTCGACTCAACTCGGCTTTGTAACTACTTTCTATGTCAGAGGCCCGCGGTCGGAGGTCGTGACCTTTTAAGAAAAGACGAGCTATTTTTGTCAAATAATGCTTATACTCAAAACCAATTGAAAAATTTAAACAAAATAGAAATAAAGTGAATCTATAAATTAAGGTTTAGCAACTATTATAGCTTACTACACATTTTATCATGCTAAGCTTCTACCGGGAAAATATCGTCTACCAAAGTAGGTTATACCACAATATTAGCCTCGAATTGCAGATACAACCGCGCCACCTATATTGAAAAGTGGTCCTGTTGAAACATGATGAACGACACACGCAATTCAGTGTTTGGAATGAGCATGTCTTGGTAGGAAATATAGGCTGTCGATCGCATCGCCACTAGGCCTACCTTCACACGCCTTTATGCTGTATGCACTATACTTGTTTGGGCTAAAGCCATAGGATCGGGGTTCCCTTGATTTTGTTTACTTCGATTACTGCCGTTTTAAAAATTGCAACTATTTGTGTAACATTTTTGATGAAAAATGTTAGAATTATGTAAAGATTTATTACAAATCGATGATTAAATTTATGAACAAATGTGTTAATTAATATCAGTTAACTATTTTGAAAGTCACAAATATTTTAGAACATGACTTGTTATTGTAAACAACTTGTTGTGGTAAACTTGAGTATTGCGCAATTTCTTCAGAAAAGCTTTAGTTCTGCTAAGTTCTCAATGTAGTTCTGACAAACAGGATATGATCATCAAACTATGTTTTGGAGTGGTCAACTTTAGGTGGATTGATTCTAAGAAACACCCACACCAATGTACTTATGCCTTGACCAGTGTCCATGTGATGTTTAGTCATATCTTAGAGTATAAATATTTTGTGGAGCAAACAAGCGTCATTCTCAAAAGAAAAAGTTAGGAGACGAGGAAGCTCAGTAACTTTGGAGAATCAAGTATTTTAGGCAGATCACTGAGTCTGTAGAATTTCAAGGAGTGTGTTCAGTCACTGACAAGGATCATACTGATACACAAAACAAGAATTGGATGCTCATGCGTGGATAAGATCAAAGGGAGCAATTTCTGTAAATCTCATTAGAGTTTACGAGCTATGAAATGTTCAAAGTTTTGTTTTGTAAATGTGATTTAAAGTTCATATACCGATTCAGTTAGATTTGAGTAATTTTTACTAGTTTCTTAGAGTGACTATTGTTAATAATTTAATTTAGATTCTGTTTTATATAATACATGTACTGTCATGTATTTAGAATATTTTGTGTATTTTCATAGATTTACAATTCTCACACGGTTCTCACAAGGATTCAAAGTTTTCACTGAGGTTCCAGGTGGAATTAATAAATAAAATCATCCCGTCAAACTCGGACTTTGATTTTGTCTGTCCAACGCAGAACATTACAGTCGCCTATGCTACGTTCGTAACAGTAAACTGCAAGGGGTTTCTCAGATTTCAACCAGTGGGAATGACTGAGCGTTATGACGTCAGTTTCATTACGTAGACCAATGAAAAGCCATATAAACCAACAATTCCACAGGGCTGCCTTTTCTAGCACTGTGAAAGAGTGTAATGGCGTTTCATGACCCTGTCGTTCGCTTATCGTGTGTGGTTTCTATCCCGTAACTTGGGCAAGAATTTTTCCGTTATCCCAGTCTAGCTATAGTGGACTGCAGTCATTTGCTGTGGAAATCGTTATATCAGTAATTTTTTTATCAATAGTGGATTGTTTCATGAAATTCGCCTGACGGATATAATGGGTAAATTTGAATCATTTCAGCAGTTCCGCCGTGGCGATGATGATATCCAACTTAAAAGCAGTCAGATGTCTGAGCCGATTGACTTAAGGGAACGGGTGAATTAAGAAATGATCGAGTCGCCCCACAATATTTTGACAGTGATGACGCCTTATTACAGTAACCAGTTGCAGAGACCTTCGCCCACTGGTCTGCTTACCCATAGACGGAAAGACATTCATATCAACTGTAGGTAGGATTGGTCGCTTCTTTGTGGATCTGCTTTCGTTGTACAGGCGCAATTTTCTATTTCTTTGGCACCCTGTTTTCTCAAGTTAATCGAGTGCCCGAATCTCTCACGCCCATTGCCATCACGTAATCATGGTAAATCACAATAAGCTGCACTGCTTGCCTCTGAGGCAGATATTGACGGAGACTAGCACTAAGGAAGTGACATTATGAAGGAGTTACTTAAAAGCTATCTCTGTCAATGAAAAAGGTTCAATTCCAATATCGACACAATGTCTTCTAGATTAAAGACGAGAGAAACAAATGCTACAAAGTTTGATTCCATGCTGACGGAAATTAAGCATGATACAGCTGCAAACCACTGCTATTCAACTGTTCTGGCTTTGCATGGCGTTTTTGCAAACGGCAGTTGTCAAAGAAATTTGACGAAATATGTAATGTGCGGTCTTTACAATTGTTCAAACACATACCTGGATTATAAAATGAGTCACCCTGTGTTCTGTTCCCGTTTCCTGCACATGAAATAGCAACCCGAAATAAAAGACATTTGACGATAAAAGGACCAACTCCATATTGGGGAATTCCACGGCTGTTTCCACTTCCGTCAGTTTAAGATCTCTAAGGTCGGAACCGTTTTTAAATCAATCAATGGCATTCAAACACAAACTATACAGCACACATCACGAATTTTTGTCCGACCCGGGTCGGAAATTGGTCGACAACCGGCCATCGACCGGTCGTCTAGCCGACCATCAGCCGACCAACAACGGTCGGCTAGGAGCCATCTGCTGAGTCGCCTCTGTGGTCGGCTAGCGTAGACAACCAATTCGGATTAAGCGTGTCCTTGGTCGGCAATTACCATTTTATGACTCAGCGGGTGATCTTTGGCCAAACAAACATAAATAACTGTTCGCTCTTCGTTCAACAGTGACACTGAACTCCGGTCTTGACATCGGTTTATCAACTTTTGTTCAACTATTGAAAGGAGGTAAAATCGAATCAACCTACAAATACGAAGTGCATGGCATTACACCAGCGTAAACTTTATGTTGAATTTCTGACGGCGTGGTAAAATTACTAAACGTTAAGTGATATCGCGGAAACGTAATTTCTGTCTTTTAGTATGAGACTTTTTATACAGTACATTATACATAAAAAAGCAAGAAATTTGAAATTTTACAGTAAAATTGCACAAAAGTAAGAATACAGCGCTGGCTGTTTTACGACCTCAAGTGTTTTCATGCCGCAACAATGCTCACTCCGAGCAGCACGCATTCGCGCTCATCTGTTATTGCTCTTGATCATCACTTCATCACGCTATATGATGCGCTTTACCACAGATAATTATTGTTAATTTTTGCATAATTTCTTAATATGTTGGTACAACAGTAGAACACATGTTAATTTTAAGAACAACATAAACAATTGTTTTAACATAGCGCAGAGATTAAGATCATGGGCGCATGAAAACGGAAGAATGATGTGATCGGTTATAGTGTCATCCATGATC
This sequence comes from Phoronis australis, assembly GCA_002633005.1. Lineage (NCBI taxonomy): Eukaryota > Metazoa > Phoronida > Phoronidae > Phoronis > Phoronis australis. The sequence goes on along the minus strand of NMRA01000011.1, from coordinate 61,233 downwards.
CATCATCATTCTGAATTTGTTGTCACTTTCGGAGTAAAACAATGTTTCGAAGCTAGAGCCTTCCTATCTAGCCAGCTAGCTGTATGAAGACTAATAGTCAAAATACGGCAAGGTGCCACTGTGTATTGAGCTCCGACAGACCACGAAATTGCACACTGCTCGAATAAATACGCTCGTCACCTCGTCGTAAAGCTTGTATCAACATGAGCTAAAGACCGGCGGGTGTGCATGCAAAATCTGAAACTCAATTGACATTCACCGTGCCCATTACGGCCGTTAGCGAAAATTATCCGACGACATTTTCTTGCGTAATTCTCTCAGTCTTCATTGGTAACAAAGAAATGTATGTCGTCGTTTTGAAGGTTGTACATTCGTGACACGCGCCACTTCCAGAAGTTTTTCGACATCTCCCCTTAGACGATGACAACATCGCAGCAAAATTTGTTCTAAAATTGGGTTTAAAAAATTCCAAAAACATATAATGAAGTGAAACCAATTCTAATCATTTGTTTTGACGTTTACGCAACCTAGAGGGAGAACGTTTGATTGAAGAATCTGGGAAAAAGAAACTGGCTAATAGGTGACGCAATATTTCATTGCGCTAAAAGTCTACGCAAAAGATCACACCACAATTTTAGGAGCAGAATAACTGTAGCCTACAAAAGTAATTTTTGCAACGTCCGTGAATAATTTAGATTACTCAAGGAGGAAAATTTTATTCAGTCAGTTCTTACCCAATACGGCGCAAAGCTGTATATTTAATTTAGTAAACAGCTTCCACCAAGGCCGAGCCCTTCGGAGTAATAACACAATACTTAGCGTTTAGCTTCTACTCTAAGGGGTAAAAGATATATTTATTTACGTGTCATTACAAAATTCTCCTGTTGAGAGTTTCTTTCTCACAAAAGCGGTCTTCGAATGTAGAATCTGGACTAGTGTATGGTATGTCGTGTTTTTCCTATCATTTTAGTTCACGTTCTTTCAGAAAATGATCTAAACGATTGTTTGTTTTCAAAGCAGGGGGAGAATTGTGGTCAGATATAAATGTGAATGGCTTATTGTACGCGTACGTGCTATTCACAGTTATAACTAATTCAACCGAAATTACAGTATACATTGTGCCTAAGAACGTGCTCCGAGTCAGTGACCCTGTAATTAGTATGCCGTAAACTTTGTTTATCTAAATTTTGAAGACGTGCTTTATACTTGGCCTCGGTTTATTAATGTAGGGTCCTGACAATACACGTCTCTGAGTTTTGAAAACGCAACTCTTTCTTTACGCAGATACGTTTTCTGCCCACGAGTACATTTGATGTACGACGTGGACACCGACTCTCTGAATGCTTCAACCAAACATATTAATTGTTGAAAATGGCCTCAAAAGTGGACTTTTTTAAAACACCGTGTTGGCCATATCCGTCATTGTAGAAAAGCGAAATGAGCAGATTTGTACACACTGCTCAAAGCACTTTTGTGGATATACGGAAACGCCAACTTCTCTGTCTTACTACGCTGTACATGTACATGTATGTGCTTGGTATTTCTGATGAAGCGCTCTCATGCTGGAATTTTTTAAGATTGTTGTAGGTCTTCTTACAGCTGAACATAGAAGAAATTCTGTACCATTTGGTTTGTTTTCTATCATTTTTTTCGACATCGCAATCGCTTTACCAAAGATTCACGGCAAATATGCCGCGTAGAGACAAATACCTTTTCATCACGAATTCACACCTTCACGTTCAAAATTGTTTTATTTTATGGCATAATTTGTCAATATGTTGTTGACAGAAAATATTTATTTTTGGAACAACGTGAACGAAGAACTGGTACATGTAACTAGCGCAGATGTTAACGTCACCGATGCACTAAAAACGGAATGCGCAAAGCTAGAATTGTTGTTGCCTCAGCAGTGGTTATTCAGTGTTTGATGTCACTGTCTAAGTTCGTGAAACTATTAACCATGTTATTTCGAAGTTAGAGCCATCCTTGACGTCCGTGGGTTCAGGGCATACTGGACCGTGAAGTTCGCGTATACGGTACTGCAGGGGTTAATCATATGAAAATAAAAACCCCGGAGTGAGAGCTCTTCGGTGTAACAACTCACTCACTATCCCATCATCATGGGCACGTGATAGGAGACCCGTGGAGAATTTTAAAAACGGGAAAAGATGCAGTTCGGCGTAACACAAACAAAAAACAATTGTGGGCGAAGACTGTCAAAAGTAGCTGCGTATACAAAATGACTACAGCGTTGTATTGACCTGGAAGCAACCAATCTAATGCAGCTTGTTAACGTCCGCAGTCAAATTAAAGATCAAAGGTTGTTGCACTGTCCATAATTTAATGATATTACCGCTTGCCTTCAACCTTCGAATTAGTGGTGTTACACAACCGATGTGAACTCATGTAAAGGAGAAGGTAAATAGGTTAATTTATTTGACCCTGTGTTAAGGAGAAAATGCATCGACACGCAAAGTGGTATCAGCCTGACGACCTATTACGCAACTGCTACTCTAGCCTAAAAAATAGCAGCCGACCAGCTGGTCGGCTGATGGCCGGTCGGCTGAAGGGTCGGCTGGGAGTCGCCTTATGAGTCGGCACTGCGGCCGGCTGCTGGTCTGCTAATTTTTAGCCGACAAGTTTGCTAATTTGCCGACCGGTCGACGGCCGGTCGTCGACCAATTTCCGACCAGTCGGACAAAAATTCGTGATGCGTGCTGTAGGTCATTAATTGGTTAACAGTTTACTTTTTTGAACCCACAATACCGACTTTTTTCTTTGAACGACTTCAGTTTTCTGTTTTGGTTAGGTACTGCTTTATTCAGGCCTTGCAAGTGAAATAGCTACGATTACAATTTGCAATATTAGTGGGCATAATTTTGTTCCACTGTTTAACAACAGTGTACTGGAGCGTGACTGTAAATAATTATTTACAGACGGGCTACGTGAGTGGGATGATACTGCAGTCTTTCACAGCTGGCTCCAAAATTTGGAAACGCTGGTCTGGGTGGAGAAACATTTCTCGGTTGATTGCAGTGAGCCATTGTTGTGTTCAAAGTGTTGCTGGATCAGGCCTGAAAATTGCCAAAGATGTCGTAGCAGCCAACTTTTTTGATTTGTAATGAAATAACAAAGAACAACAGACTTTGTAGTTTTAGTAGCTTTCAAGTTGGCCAAGGCTAATAACCGTATACAGAGTCTATCTAATCCAACGCTGAGTCAAAGGAGTCAAAGAGGAGTCACATGACATTTGAAATGCACAGACCAGCCTCCCGTTCAGTAACGCTAGGACCTCGGCAAAAGGCAAGACTTCGCGAGATTACGTGAGATATTGCTGTGTATTTTGAATGAGATCATGTGACTTGCTAGATTTCAGCTAGGTCGTAGTGTAGGTCCAAGCGTTAGTGAACGCATGGCTTCCGTTTGAAACGTTAGGACTGTTCAGGTTCATTTCAGTGGATCACGTTGCCCGTCATAAAGATTTGTAGTGGAGAAAAAACGAAATGTTGAAGATAAATACCGCCTAGGGAATTCCTAGATAATTGTGACGTGGAAAATTGTTACATCTATACTGAACATATGCCACACGTAAATCAAGTTCCGACTGGAAAATATATTAACATCAATTAGTTTTAGATGAACAACTATAGGACGAATCACTAATTAAAAATGGATGGAAATGAACAAACTATCAAAATTTTTATTACAATGCATGCAAAAAATCAAGTTTTACGGTGGCTTTTGTCCAAAAAAATCTTTGGTCTAGGCCACTATTGACATGAATTTGACATTTACATTTATGATGTAGCGAGTCCGGACAGTTCATTTGCCTATTTTTGTGTTACTTAAAGCACAAGTCTATTCAGGTGTAACTGAGCTCGGACTGCTTTCCTTATCAGTCAAGCAGCTGCAGTTACTGCGTATAACTAGTTATAATGAACAGAGATTATACACTTCTGAGAACCGAGATTTCATTTCGAATACCGACTTCGATTATGTTTATGTTGTACATATTTGTGTAATCATTAATGCCTAAAATGAATAGTTTTCAAAAAGCATTTTAAAAGTTATACACGATAGACAGAATTGTTTATTACAGTTGATGACCCTGCTCGCAATGCTCTATGATCTCTGTAAACACAATTTGAATGATTATCGCTGCCCTAGATTGGTCCAGACGTCCCCGGCTAAGCGGTGTGCTTACATGTAATAGTGGTCGGGGCTATCTGCACCTCGCCTGTACATTGGTTGATGTCGAAGTAAATGTCAAGGTCATTAAAAAGAGGTTTCTTGGATTGGCTGATCTCGAGTCTCATGATCCACAATCCTACTGGATTCATTATATTTATTTGAATGCAACTTCAGTTGGCATCTTAGCTTTTATCATGCATAAAATAATGTTTTCATTCCATCTTGCCTGGCTTTGCATCAATAATAACATAAAACTCTGTGGTCTACATGTCCTGGTACACTATCTTTTTGTTTCACTTTTGTTAACATTTTGGACTCCATGTATATTGCACTGTATAACTATTTTTACTGGCCCTAGCAAATCAGGCCAGCGTTGCAACTAGTGGTTTTCCGTACCTCAAGGACAAAGTTCTTTCGTCACAAGAGGTTTTTCTTTCTCACTCATCATAATTACCTTTCTTTCGAGACCAGTTCTGATAACAATGGAGCAATCTATCGCAGAACAACAAGAGAGTACCGAACACAAATGTCATGATTGTGGCTCATGAGGAGGAATTGCTGTTAGTGATAGCGGCGAATGGGCTTCTTACACTCTGATCAAAGATGCGAGCTTTCGATTTCTCCTTCCACAGTCGTCTTAGCAGAGCTTACACCGATAGGCTTTCCCACTCTTGACGAATTCTCGTGTATGACTGCTAGACTTTGAGTCACTTCCGGCGGAACTGACGATTTCTTCAGGCAAACTAGGTCGACGATCTGCTTCTTTATAAGCATTATTTCTTGACGTAAAGTGTTGTTCATCAAACCGTATAATATTGGATTGCATGCGACAGAAAGAACGAACAACTGTGACAGCCAAAAGTTTATTATCGTGTACGTTTCTGTACTCAGATTTAGTGAAGCAAATTCTCTCATAAACCAGATCAGATTCATTGGAAGATAACATAAGATGAACGACACCACGGTCAAGATCAGCATGAAGTTAATCTTCCGGTATTGCTTAAAGTCTTTCATCTCCATATCCCGTGTTTTGGCTCCTTTAACGTTTTTAAGATGTTTCCGCAATGTCCAACTCACTCTAGAATAATTGAAGCACATGACGGTGGCAGGGAGAACTATCTGCGTTGCTAGAAAACTGCCGAGAAATATCCTATAACCAAAGCGATTTTCACCAGATAGCCCGCTCCTGTTCGATGAAGAATTAGTTATGTTTTTCGCATAATTATGCACACCGTAAATTCCAGAAAGAATTGGCACGGTTGCAATAAAAATAGCGAATATCCAAATAACTGCCAAAACGACCACTATAATCCATTTTGACGCTTTGAACTTCCACATACTCACTAGACCTCCACAACGGAGTATAGATATGGCAGTGGACGTCCATACGGAGACGGTGCCTGTGACATATAGCACAACCTGAAGTCCAAGGAAGGTTTCAACTTCGAGATGTCCTTCGTCCAGCGTGACAAACGTATGTACCAACACGAAGGTTGGAATACACATAATAATGTTGACAATGCAAAGATTGCAAACGAGAATGTTGGTTGAAGTTCTCAGCTTTACATTCTTAATCACGCCTGCTATGACAGAAGAGTTTCCAAGCAATCCGATGACAATAACGATGCTATATCCTAAGTAATACAGCACTCGCCCCCACGTGGGCATACGAAAGTCGTTTTTCACCACAACTGCATCATTGTCTCTAGCCATTTTACGCAGTACGGTTCCTGGAGCAGGGGAGAGCACACACAAATTTGACAATAATTTGCCCAGTTCAAGGCATGTAACCTGAAGATAGACTTAAGCAAGCTTGCTGCATTAGCGATTCCTAAAACGAAATTAATTCATCATTAATAATATTCAATCCCGAGATTCAACAAAGAACGATCACAGCTGGTCAGAATTGTAATGTTTCAGCACGGAGCACAGTGGCCAACACTGTTAGTGGCCTTTTGTGTGAATACAGTCCATATTATCTCTATTCACTGGTTATTGTAAGTGATCAAGTTTTCCGAATTACTGTTATTGAAGCGCAGTAACTGAAGTTGCTGGCTAATGTACACCAATTCTTCACAGACTAATTCAAGGCGAGAAGATACCATATTCAGCATCCAGCTTTGGAGGGGTGTTACGTTTTCTCTCGCTTGAGGACTACACATGTGATGTATTATTTCTATGCCGGTTTTATTGACTGCATTTGAGTGTTACGGGGAGATTTTATGTAGGATGAACATGTCATTTATGTATTATTTAAGTATGATACAAACACATTACAACTTGGGCTAACTATGTACATGAGAATAATATCACAAGAGAAGTATTAGTATTAATTAAGTATATAGTGGTTGTTGTGTAATTAATTAAAGGTATTAGTTGTTTACTGAAATTTATTGCCTCCTAGGAGTGCATAGGAAATCAATCAGCATATTTGTCTCTAACGATGTGTTTATGCTATGCTAGCAGAATTATGTAACTTTAAAGTCACCGGAATTGGTCAACTGTGTGGTTAGCCAGTTCTGACAACAACAATTGTCTTGTTATTATTCAGCAGAAATTACTTAAAGGTTTGTCTGTCCGTGACCATATTTGGTGAAAGCTTAGGTTCATAATTAGAATCTTATGATGTTGTTCCGGGAGTTCGTGTTTTGGAACTATGAGTACGTATTTGTGGAGGAAGTTTGTGGGTTTTATGTTTTAATTTAACTCGCCCACCTTTAGTCTGTTTGAGTCATAGGTATACCGTTAGCTTCTTAAGAAGGCTTATTTCTTGGAGAGAGGCACTCAACCAAGGCAGCTTGCTAGAGAGATATCGCAGATATTCCTGAAGAGATGCTCCTAGTTTGCTGGGAAATACCACAAGTTATAGAAATTCGATGGACTGAATTTCAATCCTATACATGTAGCAGAAATTCGATGGACTGAATTTCAAAGGGATACATTGTATCGTAGAATTCGATGGACTGAATTCAATGTTAACATATATGTTGTTCGATGGACTGAACTTCATAGTTACATGTATTCCGAAGCATTTCATCAAGTGACTCTTGCTTGGATGACTGGATCGAATGATCAAGAGGAGAGTAAACTCCTCATAACAAGTGTAACACTGGATCCAAGGCCGACGCCAGGAACAGGAAACGTGATCACAGACTGATTAAATTATCCTTCTTTGTTAATCTTTATGATTATTCATTTAGGGAAATTCAAACATTTAGCCAATTTACTCATTGTTACATCCAAATCAAATTGTGTTGTTGTGTTATTTCAACCGCCTACCGGCAAGATATTCACCACGTGACAATACATGGTCATTGATTACTTTAGAAATATCAAAACAAGGCAAAGGGAGCGGCTTGGATAATAACCACCAATACCTATACTTGTAGTTAGTCAACAATTTATCTCACTACATGAGCGATACTTTAACTTGTGTTGAGTATCAACAAAATGATTATGTATCTATGTAAAATGTGTACGTGAACATGGACACAGATTACAATACAAACTACCGGTGCAATAATGGAAGAAACTAAAATATGGTACAGATAAAGAATGATATAACCTAAACTTTAACATGGTTGGCTCAACAAAGGAAAAAAATACGAATGAATACGTTATGCATTTTATTATGCTAAGAGAAAAAACACATTTACAAAGTAAAAAAGAACTAAAAATAAAGAATGTAAATGGCTGGACAGGCAAAATTATATGGTTGTATGATTGAAGTTTATTACACAGCGCAGGGAAACAAGAATCAAGGTGATAGGTAAGACACATATCTCTCACACGTTTAAAATTTTAGCGATGCTGAGATGCACAGATTCTGCAGTTTGATAATGAGCATTTTCCTCAATAGTTTCGTAACAGGTGAATTTTTATGGCTGAGGAGAAAGCGTGAATGGAGTAAGTAAATATCTTTTCAATTATGTTTCTGTAATAATATGACAATTAATTAATAAGCTCTGGGAAAATATTGCAGAGGCTCTTGGCTTGAGTGAGTGGTATTGGTGATTACGGGTTGTGCGGTGGAAGTGTTACACAAAAATGGGCGTATCTTGAGAGGACATTTCTTTAACGTTTGGATGAATCAAGATTGATATCGTAATGAAAACCTGAGAAATATGGAGTAAGAGCTGATTACAAGACATATAGAAAAATCGTTGACAGGAAATATAAAATGTCGTTTTAGGAAAGAATATTCAGAGTCCGAAATAAAGGGTCAGTATATGAGAAAGGAAGTAGTGATGAGGTATATTTCGAACAGCAAGTTTTTGTAATACTTGCAGTCCACGGCAGTTGTGGAAACCACAGCATGTTACATACAGCATAAGTAAAGTGTGGTAAGAAGTGAGAGCTTTATAAATTAAAAGGAAAACATGTTGAGGAAACGTTCCTTATAACTTGTGCACTACACCACATGTTTCATCAGTCTTGTAGCCTCGTCCTCGTGCAAACATGACGGGAAGTACCATCGTTATTAGTCTTTCAAACATGGATATTGTCTATTAACAGACACAATGTTGACTAAAGAACTAGAAACAGTTCTCATTGTTTACTACCTTGGAATCAGATGCATTCAGAGACAAGTTACTGGCGTACTTTCAAAAACTCTGGAAGAATTTATGAACAAAATCCAGGAACAATTCATAAAGTAATGTCCAAACACCTAGGAAAGTGATCAACTAAACTTAGAAGTGTCACAGCTTGGCGAAAAATCTTACCAAGAGGAAAAATTGCTAACCTAGTGATGAAATTAGATGATCTAAAACAGTATACCCGTCGGAACTGTTTACTTGTTACTGTCACGGAAAACGACAATACGGACAAGCATATGGACATTGTTGGCAAACTTAACGTCATCACGGAAAAAAATCTTCACCGCAATCATCGACTTGGAGACAGAATTCTTGTTAAATTTACTACCTATAATGCGCGTCAAGCATTTTCTAATAAGATAAAAGAAATAGGCCGCAGCAGTTTTGTCAACGAATACCTCACGAAAAAGCCAAGCGAACTACTCTTTCAATGTCGACAGCTGAAATGAAACGGAAAGATTCAGGCTACCGGCCTAGTGCGCAGATGGTTCAGTGAAGATGAGAGTCAGCGACAAAACTCATGCAGAAATTTGGCGACGTGAATGAACTGATAATCCCTACAGAATAAATAACTGATAGCAACTCACTGTGCCAGTCCAGTAACTTTTGTTTACAAAAACTCCGCGCATCGGTATTTCCACTCCCTTGGTATTGCGTAAGTAATGTAAAGTATCAATAACTTAATAGTATCTATAGAATTTATATTTTCCTTAGTCTCAATAGCAGACCGCAAGCATTCACTTTTCAATTTGTCTTGGCATTGTTGAAGAGCAGCGCAGTTGTGTCATTTCGTCCACCAGGAATGAGTATGCTCCGACCCCTATTGGAATCTGGCCCCTATTGGAATGACGTCATCATTCCAATACGGGAAGTAGTTTCTGGCCCGTATTGGAATGAGCGGTCGTTGTCGTTTCGTTGCTCTTGGTGCGTTGAAGTGTGCAGGATTTCTTGTGTTAAATTCGTAAGATATAAGGTATTTTTAACCAGAATTGTGTTAGGTTTAATCAGGGATTTTTATTCTGTTTCTTAGTGTTATTAAACACGTGTGTTGCACTGTTACAGACTTCATTTTCTCGACAGTGTATCAGCTAGTCAGGCCCCTTCCTTACTGCTGGTTTTAACTTTTTTCTGTGTATTTGTTGCCTACTTTTGTGATTTATCTCATCAGTTAGGTTATACAAATGGGCATACGCCGTGAACACATGGACAAATGCGTTGCTGGAGCTGTGAAGGCTAACATTACAGAACAGCCAGTTCTGTCTCTGACAGAAATATGCAAGAAATCCCAAGCGTCCTCCGCTTCTGATCGCCCCCCTTACACTATATATAAATACTAAATAATTATATGTAGTGTATTGGGGACGATCAGAAGCTGAGGATGCCATTCAAGAATCCTGTGCTGATACTGCTGAAGACGGATTCTAAAAGGACAGTTAAAGTGGTTCATTGGCAGAAACTAATATCGGTCCTCAGAATCTGATAGCCATGACTGTCATTCACACCCTGTCTGTTCTGGGAATGTAAAAACAGTATGATTATTTAACTTACATCCAAGTAAATGAACCCTGACGCTGATGAATTTGTTTTGCTGTTCACAGATTGAAATTGGGTTATTCTTATTGAAAAGTGAATAAACTACCATTGCCATTCAGTTGACTGACAATTACCTTACCCCCATTGCGACATCCTAGATCTGACTGTGAGGCATTATTCGCCGAATAGCATCTGGCATATGAAGCCCTTAGAGGAGCCTCATCTCTACGGCCAGTCAAGTCGCTGTGGTAGAAATTCCTGTGAAGTTGTCAACTGATGTCAAAGAGTTTTTTACCAAGGCAATACGACTATCGCTTTGCCAGTCTTGTGACTAATTTTAAGTTCTTCACATGAACCTCAGTCTTGGGAGTTCTTTGATGGATTCTGTGGATATTTGCTTTATTAGGATACGTCGGCCCCTTTTCAAACAGTTTTGATGTACTTTGCACAACCTTGAGCCCATCTTTAATTTTGTTGGCCATCGTGTTTGTTTGAACATGTACCATTTCTTTGGTACTAATGAACACTACCATAAGCTTACCATTTGTGGTATAGTTGCACTCATGTGCATATTTCAATGCTTCACATTAGCGTGGTTAAATTTACAATGGATTAAGCCTAAATGAAAACTATGTATATTCCCCTTCACGAGAGCAACATCATACTGTGTACGGGACTCAAGCCATTCATTTTGAATCTGACAAAGCAAATATTTTTCATTTAATTTTAGAATCACCTGGTTTCGTAACGATAACAAATGTTGGCAACTATTGAGAATAGAAATATATAACCTTTACTTGGCTGCATGTACTTGTTCCTCTCAAATTAGTAGAACATACTATGCCTTGTATATTTGTTATATCTATTATACCTTTTCAGGGTTGTTTGTAGGGTATCAGTATGATGGCAACCTGTCTGACTGGGTGCAGATTCAAACCTCAAGATCTACAATGCTGTCAAAACAGCGCGTGGACAGTGTTTCATGCCAGCCAGGTAAAGAAGGTGAAAAAGGTTATGGTTAGGGACTTCATGGTTGCAGCGTGCATTTATTAAACGACTCTGCAGAACATGTTCCACTTGTTGCAATCCATATTTAAGACATATTGTGGAGAATAACCCGTGTTCCCTCATGCAAAGCGTGTCAAGGGGTGTTTGTGGTGGTATTGTCAGTTTGTACATATGAACAAACTTAAGTGCACTAATAATCGGCAAGTTTAGCTTTCCTCATTAAGTCAACATTCTCATGTTCATGGATTGATGGCGGAACTCTCAATTATGAAAAATTTATCGTGCGTTCAACTCCCACTACCTGTCAATATGCAGTAATCTGCCTGCCATTTTAGTCTGGATGACGATTCACACAAAGTAATGTCTTCATCATTCTGGAATTTTGGTTTGGAATCTGACTGCATTTGTTTTATATTCGCTGCGATACTCAAAAAGTATAATCTTTTAGTAACGATTGAAGTTTTGCAGGACTGCAAGGATGTCCTTTTATGCACTCACATGCTTCTATTTTAAATAAGACAGTTCCTACTCGTAATTTCAGGAAAATATTTGGTGGAACTATACTTGTGTCATCTCTTCTACCACGACTGGATGAGTAAGTAGATAGATGAGTCAAGTGGTGTTTCAGGAAATATCATCATTTTGTCTCCTGCTTCACTCTTTTTAAGATGACTTTGATACCATAATGGAACTTCAGAGTATGAGTAGGAGCATTTAGATAAACGCGTTCAGCTATCATATTCAGTATGGTACTGGAATTGAAAAAATGCTCTGTGTAATTCAATATAATTTGCTCTTTCAAATAGTTCAATCATGTTCTTATTAATCAAAACAGTCATTTTTTAGTACATGCTAGATAAAGGAACCCTTGGTCAATACAGCATTTAGCTACTGTTAATAACTTGTAATTATTCCTTCATTTTACGGTTGACAGTCTAGTAATTTTGTGTGTAACCTAATAGTGCTACACTTTTTCTCGATGCCATGCCTTTGCCAAAACCTTTTGCTTTCGATTAACCTCTTCATCTAGTGTTGGTGCTTCTTGTGCTTATAATGTGCAGTAGCCTTATGCTACATTTGTCTTGCTTATTTCTATCTGAAGCTACAATTGTATTTATTTTCAATTTCTTTTATAGTGTGCAGAAGCACTTGTACTTCACCTTATTCGTGATGTGTAACTTTTCTTTTTGCTTGTGTTTCCTTCAAAGAATATGTTCACTTGTGGACTGTATTTAACATGGAACACTATACTAATATTAAAAACTGTCATTGTCCTGTGCATTGTCTATTTCAAGGTTATCAAATGAATACGTGACTATGAATTGATGGTGTTATTCTACTAAATCTCGTTTCCTTATCCTATAAACATTTTGTGCAGTTAAAGTTTTTATTTACGTTTTGAAAGGCATGGAGCGGTAGCGGATAGTTCAGTACAACAGGGAGCATCTGAAGCTGTTGGTGAGGAGGATGGCACTGATGAACAGGAAGCTGTACTATATGGACTACACGATATGTTTAGACCGACAGCGACTGCACAGACTTTTGTCAAGGTAATGCAACTTAAAAAAATCTTCATATTTTTCCTCACATTTTTGTTTTTTTTTGTTTAAGAGATGACGAACTTCATCCATCGAGGGAGGGGTGTAACATGATGAGCGTAGTACTTCACTCTTTGTTTATACTGTTAGCTGCAATTAATCATAGCCAACAACATTATACATAGTGTATGCTAGTAGCGGTGTTGTCTCAGTCATGCTTTGTATGCTGTAGAGTTCAGATCACTTATTATAAACAAGTCTTTTTTGCCTTAGTCTTGATAGTACATAAAATATTACTGGGAACAGTGTTCTTCACAAAGGCAACATTTTTTCATGTCATTTTAGTAAAAATAAGGCTTGTTGATTATACCAGACATGTTTTTCAGTTAATTACAGCTTTTCGTAATTTAATTAATTACTCGTCCCCTACTCCGGAAGTGACCTTTAGGGAGTCCAGAATTATGCGCCACTTATTTTCCTATAGTCTGATTGTGAGAACTGTTGAGTCAGTCATTGTTCTATCTCGGTTGTGATAAGTTCGATCATACTTTACTTTTGTTTACAAGTCAGTCAACATGCCACATACTTACTGCATACCGGGATGTACTCATTATCGTCTTGCGCACTCTAGGTGTACCATTACATCACTGCATGCAGTTCGACACCCAATGAGGACAGTTCGTCGTTCAATGAATAGGCCTGTGAGCCAAATTTTGATAAGTTTGTTCTGGACTTGTCTAAAGTATTGGAGCTATATAGAAGGTGCCAGGTGTATGTATGTGTGGCGAAGGAGTCACATGGCGGTATGTAAGCGGTTTGGGTGCTCAGGTGACCATCCCGCAGTGGAAACAGCATAGGCATTCCATTGAGGTCGGCATTACAGTGCACACCGTGCATTTGCACCAAGACGTCCCACCACATCTGTCCTCAGTCTCTGCCTCATTCCTCTCAAAAGCTGTGCCTGTGCGTACTCTGCCTCATTATACTCGCGCTCAAACATATAGATACCTGTTATGTTATGGATGAATATAGTAGACACTAGATAAACACAGATTGACTCGGAACAGTATATATGTGGTTTATTCCAATATGGCTCAGACTGGAAGAAGAGGGAGGAAGCTCTCTAGTACAGCCACCCACTGACCGTCCGTGAAAAAAATACACAATCACCACAGCTATGACATGGGTGGCACAGCACTGAAAAAAGTGGGGGCTAAAGCCCCCCTGCCCCCTCTGTAGTGTACCGCCCATGAACAATATCTCCTTTGCTCACGTTGTTACGGTCACTGTGAGATGGGTTGCCGACGAGAAGCTCTACAGTAATTAATTGAAAAATATGTATTGTATAACCAACGAACCTTATTTTTTACTAAAAGTAACATGAAAAAAGGTTGCCTTCGCCTTAAGTCTACTGTGGAAGCAGCTGAAAAATACGAATAGGAATAAGCAATATAGTATGTATTTGATAGCTGTAATGATTTTGCTGCATTTTCTTTTAGTATTGGGCCATTATACCAGGCAGGTGTTGGATACCGTGATGCGATATCGTGATGCACTGTGGAGACTGCCACCAAATACTGGTAAGTGTAGAGTTGTGAATCCAATTGTTTTTAGCTTCAGTTTGGTGGAGGTTATATTTTGAGCTGTGCCTCAATCAAAAAGTTGAAAAATAACTCTACAGAAGTTATTTCTTTTGTTTTTGATAATTCTCATATTGCCTAGCGTTGTTTATTATTATGCTGCCGGATTTAGGGGAGGTGGGACCATAGGCTATAGAATGTGGACCACCAAGTCTGTATATTTTCAATGGACGAAATCTGTGGTCTTACGCATACGTTGTGATATCATTTATTCCCTAGCGACACCTGGCAGACAAGGCATGCTTTACTTCCCGCAAGTACATTGTTTCTTAATCACGGTCATTGTGTCGGGATTTGGATCGGCGATTTTGTCCAACTCACATCCGGGTTTAAATAAATTGAACGCTCGTAAAACGTAAACTTCTAAGTAAAGCTCATATTAATACTCCAGAAATAACCTCCATTCCTACTCAAGAGCCAGTCCCGCACTTCAGCAGCAGTTTACATACTCTGTAAGACATTTCATTTTAATGTTATCTCCAACCTGATTCACAAAAAATGAAAAACGTCTTGATGGATTTCGCTGAAACTTTCCAAACTTAATATTTAGTCTCAAAAACACTAGGATTTTTTATATAAAGGCCTAGCTTTTGCTTAATGTGACAAAGACGAATACGACTTCAACTTTTTACCAAAATACCTTATATTTTGCAAGTTGATTTGTCATAGAAACCAAATGAACAGACTAACTGAAAATTCCTTACAGTGTTTTTGAGGTAACTGGTGAAGTTTTCATTTGAAAAAGGTTTCATTAGAATCGACCGAGGGGTTATTTTGCTATGAATGTACCTTTCTCAAAAATGAAATTTTGACTTAAAAAAGATTAAAAATAATTATGGCACATAAATATAAAAAGTATATTTATATTTCCTGGTCTATGTTTTTTTCAGAAAATATATATTTTTACCAGTTGACAAAGCTTAGTTTTTTTGATATACCGCATTCGCCGTAATAACCCCCCCCCCCACGTGTTTTAAGACTTGATGCTAAAATAAGCGCCCAGTCCATGAATGTGTACGTGAGAAAAATGTCTTACCTACAGTCCTAAAATTCTATAGTAACGTCATCAATTTATCAATAATATCCGACAGTCCTGAAAAAATCGTTGTGCGCAGTATTTGTAGACCACGAGCCTTGCCGCTGTCGGTATTTAGCCGTGACTATACACTTCAAACTTCTGCCATGCCTCAAAACTAACACAAAAGTTTTGCTGATCTTGCGAGGACCAATGGTGTGGCCTTTCAGAACAGACGTAGTGTACTTGTCTATGGGATTGCGTTGAAGATATTCCCCGCTTTCAACAGGAATCCAAATTTCTTTGTACACGTGAAAACCGCAAATCGAAGACTAATAAAAAGCTTGGCCAGTGTTACAAGCACGTGGCCAGGAAGCGCGCGCTACATACATGAACCTGTCATCAAAGACATTACATCGAAAAATAACTGTCACGTACGCATCCAGCCACACGGCGACTAATATGGGCCTTACCGAGACAAATGTCGAACGTTTTTAGCACATGAGACCGCCAAGTGCTGAATGAAACACTCTGTGGTGTAGGCCTACTGCTTGTGCAAATTTCTTTAGATACAATGCGTGGCTCTGGCCAAAAGTCGGTCTCTGCTCTGGCAAATGAACTCTGGTGACACGCACGCGCTCGCTTACTCAATGTAGTCGGTGGGCCAGATTTTGTCGGTAGGGCCTCTAGAAAATGGTTTTTGTGAGTACTTTAGGGGGGCAATTTTATTTTGGTGTTTTTTAATTCATTTATTAGAGTGTTTTCAAAATATAAAAAGTTCCCACATATTAAGTTGCACATTTTTGAGAAATTTGAGTTTGAAGTTGCCTAATAATCACCAAAGAGCTTAGTAAACTTATATTTGTAAAAACAACAGTTTTGGTGACTTTTTTGTAAAACAAGTAATATGGTCCCATCAGTGCCATTGTATTGAACAATATTACACTCACATTACACGTTTTACTATTGTAAATTAATTGTAAACAGTGAAATTTAAAAAACGTAAAGAGACACCTAGTGGCAAAAATGCAAACTAAGTCTGAATGTTACTAGGAAGTTATTCTGGCATTGTCAGGCAACAAAAATAACACAAAACACTTGAGACTGGGCAAAATTTGTGCCTCAATGACTAAAACATTGACTAATGGTGTAAAATACAGCTTGTTTGCATAATACACCAGAAATACGTTATAGTACAAAAACAATATACCGGTAGTTGAATGATCTCTGTGAATGTGCACAAAGACTGTATGAAAATAATAGATTATTCTGACAGCGTTTATCAAGCAGTATGAGACAAATACATGACAATGATCAAAGTATGTACTTTCTATGACTTAATCAACAAATAAAATTAACTTTTTAATACAAAAAAGGAAATAACGGGGTTGGAGGTCTATTTAGGGTTGACTTGTCAAAGAACTATCCAATGTTATGCAGTCAGTGTTGCTGATGTTACTACAGTTGTCACAGCTGCACATTTCTGTACAGTTTGACCCAGCATTGCAGCACAAACTCAGTTTCCCAGCACACATGTTCTTTTTGCACTTGCAGCGTTCATCGTTTAGTACTGTCAATGGAGATGCGGTCATTGCCATACATATTAACTGCAAAGCTCCACCGCCAAGGAGCCAACTATGGTCGATTAGAGAGGGTACAGCACTGCACACTGGTGATTAGCCCGCAGGCAATGAAGGGTCAAACACTAAGTCCTTGTTTGGAGGCGGGCACTATTTGGGCAAACGTTTGATTCAAAATATGTTATAATGGGCTGTGTTAATTAGAGTCAGCAAGTGAATTATTGAACACTAGCCTCAATTCACTTTCGTATCTCTTAGTCGGGCACAAACTACAACAGTGAGTAGCTTCAACAATATTTCTTAAGATTGCCTGTCCAAATAACTTCATGCACACCAGCTTTCTGAAGAACAGCTTCAAAGTCTTGCTTTAGTTTTGAAAGGCAAATGACATCTCCTTGTGTTAGAAGCTTCGATTCAATGAACTCCAAACAAAACTGTAGAAAAACATCTCTGAAAACTGTGAATTCGTCACTCTTCACAATCGTTGTCTTTCTATTTTTTATAGCATGATGATCTGTGGTACTTGGCTTCTAAGACACAAGGTCTTTATCTTTGAATTTCATTTGCATATTCAGGGCTCTGGACTGAGCTGTTGCTTGCGATACAAGTCCAACTGAAAAAAACCCGAACTGTTAACACTAATTTAACATTCAACTATGAGTGAGTTGGCATGCAACTTTTTCAGACGGACTTATCAGGAACTGATCCACCACCAGCCTAACAAATTTACATGCCGTCTGATCTGTAGCCTAATAATGTTGATCGTCTAATAATTAGATCAGTAGATGCAACTGAAAATAAATCAGCTGATATACCTGTGCAGTGATTGAAATTTAATTTTTTTAAATCAGATGCTCAAACCATAGTCAATCGATTTACACTTAAGGTAATCGACGTTTGACGAAATGGACAGTGGCTTCCATCGTCCTCAAATTTCGACGGCGACGATGGCCACTTAGGCACTTTAATTTAATTATCATTGCAGCTACCTAAGTAATTAATGTTTACAAAAAATTGAGACTACGGCAGGGGATGACGGCCACTTGGGCATGTTGTTTGCAACCATCTACTCCATTTAACCTTCTCAAAAATTTTTGACTTAAAGTGCTTTAAAATCACACCCACAGTATAACGCCATAGGATTATCCCTTAGCGCAAGCAGTGTCGATGTGGCAACTGAATGGAGTGTTCGAAAAACAGGATTGCAGGAGTATTTGTTTAAACTGGGAACAAATGAAAACATTAACGACCTCCTCAGAGGCATCTCTCTACGCGGTACTTCTAAACTTATAGGAACATAATTTGCCGAAAAGTATCCGGCATATGGAGTACCTATGGTATGATCATCGACTCTACTTGGTCAGCAGTATTGTCTAAGGCCTAGGCAGCCAAGGGGCTGAACAAGTTAAAAAACAACTGGTGATAATACTGAAACACACATGGAAAACACCAATATGTATTTTTCAAAAACACGTACCTGTTTTTGAAAGCTATACTTCTTTCTCTTTCTTGAAATGTGGCCCATAATGTACTTTTCCTGCTAACAAATGATGCACTCATGTTTCAGAATGTTCCTATCTTGTTCAGGTTAATTGGGTGTTTCAGATTTTGGAAGTATAATTGATTTTCTTGGGAAATCTTGGATAACATCTGTATCACTTTCAGCAACTTCAGCTTTAGTACTACTGTTGGTGCCTTGAAACGTTGCTATGCCGTTCTATGTCCTTTCAATTTTCTGGTCTAACACTTGGTCTTCTAGTCTACAGCACTCAGCAGTATACTGTGTAGGCTACCAGGACATGCAGCTGTTTTCTGCACAAACGTTTGTGACACCTCTTCTGCTTTTTGATCTACTGATCTACAGAGTTCCACAGTCAATCAGATTTCGTCAGGAAGCTTTCCTAAGCTTCTTTAGGCTCTGACATCACAATTTTGTGCTGTTTGATAAACCTTGAATTATACAGGCATCACACTCCATGGGAGCAGCCATATTGAAGTAACTAAGCACAACAATACAATCTGGCTCTCTGATTGGTCAATTCAATAGAAAAGCGCCATCAAGTGGCAGGAATGTGCATCATATTTTGTGCAACAAAAACACCTTTTTTAAAAAAAATGTGTAAGTGTAGACGTGGGAACTTTTTGGAATTTGATTTCTAGGTATATTATCTAGCCACATAGAAAAAACTAGGTTGCCCCCCCAAAGCACTCACAAGGATGAACGCTACAAGATCTGGCCCACCGACTAATGCAGACAAACTTCAAAACAAACGTCACGTGACAACAACATGTGTGTTCGTCAAGAAATTTTTCTCATGTTGCCGATCATGCATGTAGATGGCACGATGTAGCACAGATTGTATTAAACCTGCCGTTAATCCCGACTCCACGGGAACTTAAAAATCTTAGGGGCGCTACTTGGAAAACTTCAGGAATTCAAGAATTGAAGTCGCCATATCGACGATTGCGAGGCAGTCAATCGGCGAGTTTTCGCCCTGGGATTTCAGCACAATTTTCTGTAAAATGATGGCAATGCATCACAATTTTGTAGTAAGTCTTTCATAGATTACAGATACGTCATTTCCATTTCAACATTTATCTATGATTGCATGCAATACATTGCTCTGTAACATATGTTATTCCAGATGTGCTGTCGAGGCGTAACCTCACTTCAAGGTGCATAACACTTATGACATCCTGGTGGACAACCCGCTTGACTTCCAGGTATGTAACCCCTTGTATAAGATTGTAATATCATGCTTGAATTTGTAGGAAGAGAGTGTTAACTCAAAAACTTATCATTTTAAAAGACTTAAGTTCATTCACTACCTGCTTTCTAAACAAAGATTTAAAGTTGCAAGACTGGGCAGTGAATGTGTATTCAAAATACCGTAACGCACTCTCTGGAACATGAAACACTGAATCTGTTTCCTTTAGCATGCATAATGAGACGAGAAGACCGGAGATTCAACCAGTGATTGGTTTTCATGAAATATGAAGGTCTCTGATGTCAACATATTGAGTTTTCTTGATACCTTTTGACCATATAAAGTTTCTTTATTTTTCAGACTATTGCCTAGAATTGCAGACTGGGAATCTTCCAAGACGAAAAGCATGGCAGATGAATTTCTAGTTTTGCTTCTATTAAATGTACATTTGGAAGTTTAATAATAAGAATGTTTACGAACCACATCTATTTTCTTTGCCACGCCAATGGTGAGCATGTGCAATGAAGGACAATGAAGCACATTACTTAAAAGGCTCCTAAACTGGGATATTAACACATTAAGAACCCTTTCTAAGCATCTTCAACCGCCAAGCATTAGTAATGCTTTAGGTCATGTACACAACAAAAGTGAGGGCAAACCACTGTCTAAGAATCATTTTGTGTTTTCTGTTGAATCCACCCTCCTCGCTCAAGTCCGAGCCCAATCCTCCNACTCATTAATGCTCAAGTTAAGATAAAATTAGGAACCCTTTCTAAGCATCTTCAACCGCCAAGCATTAGTAATGCTTTAGGTCATGTACACAACAAAAGTGAGGACAAACCACTGTCTAAGAATCATTTTGTGTTTTCTGTTGAATCCACCCTCCTCACTCGAGTGCGAGCCCACTCCTCCATTAGCAGGAGAATGAATATGATTGGTTGAAATTGCAAAAAGAGGGTTTAATATCCTAAAACTGATAACCCTTGCAGGTGTGAATGGTACTAGAGTCACCAGTGTCTCCACAAATCCTGAAGACAAATGATACCTTGAAGTTAACCCCATGTTTTGTAATGTATAGTCATCATGATTCAAACTTATTCAGAAAATTGTATTGACATTTTCTGAATTTGTCACTATGAACAATCAAAAATGATTAAAGGCACTTGAAGTAATTTGTTATCGTGAATTTTTCAATTGCAATGTTCTGTTCAAATTGTTACCTTTGAAACATTTTAACCGGCTAATTAGCACACATTCCAATACGGGCCCGTATGGGAATCCCTGGGACGGTGATAGTGACTGCTTAAAGTGTCGAAAAAAACAAAGTGTCTCGTTCGAATTATGATCAGACCATTTCACAATGTTTAATATAAATTGTACTTTGGTTGACACAAATATTTACATGTTGGAATCTTGCATTCGCGTCATTTTTAAGCCGAAAGTTTGATCGTCCAGCGATTCCAATACGGGCCGGCTGCCGAGAGCAGTGGCAAATCTACGATTTCAGTAAGGGGGGGGGGTTAGGATTCGAAACAATCCGAGGCGCGTAGCGCCGAGGAGAAGGAAGGTCGCGAGAGGGTTTCCCTCCTCCCGTGTGAGATTTTTTGGGATTTTTAGTAGCTAATTTCGTTTTTCTGACGATTTTTTTCCAGTTTTTATTTTTGATCCTGTCCCGAGGGGGGGGGGTTTAAACCCCCTGAACCCCCCTGTAGATCCGCCTCTGGAGAGTGTGTCCTGTATTGGATTCGGCCACAGTAGCCCTTTTAAGTTGATGAAAAGTGCATAAAAGTTCAAGGAAAGACATTAGTTGGTCATTTCACATCAATTCATATACAAACTGGTCAACATTGTTACCTTTTGTAAGGTTTTAATCAACTAATTAGCTCAAATTCCAATACGGGCCGGCTGTCGAGGCCTGTACCGTATTGGAATCGGCGACAGTAGCCCTTTTAAGTTGATGCAAAGTGCATAAAAGTTTAAGGAAAGACATTAGTTGGTCATTTCACATCAATTCATATACAAACTGATCAAAATTGTTACCTTTTGAAAGGTTTTAATCAACTAATTAGCTCAAATTCCAATACGGGCCGGCTGCGGAGGCCTGTCCCGTATTGGAATCGGCGACAGTAGGCCTTGAAAGTTGGTGCAAAATACGTAAAAGTTCATGGAAAGACATTAGATGGTCATTTTATATCAATTTATACACTAAATTGTCGAAATAGTTACCTTTGACAGTTTTTAATAGCCTAATTAACAAAAATTCCAATACCGGCCGGCTGCCGGCCGGCGTGTCCCGTATTGGAATCGGCGACAGTAGGCCTTTAAAGCTGGTGCAAAATACGAAAAAGTTCATGGAAAGACATTAGACGGTCCTGTTATACCAATCAATATGCAAACTTTTAGAAATTGTTACCTTTGAAAGTTTTTAATCACCTAATTAACCCAAATTCCAATACGAACCCGTAAGATCCCTGGGACGGTGAAGGAGGCCGCCTGAACTGTCAAAAAACCCAAAACGCCTCTTCCGAGTTGTGATCAGACCATGTCACAATGTTCAATATAAAGTGTAGTTTGGTTGACACAATTATTTCGATGTTGGGAGCTTTGCATTCATGTCATTTTGAAGCCGATGTTGTGATCGCCGTGCGATTCCAATACGGGCCGCTGTCGAGTGTGTGTCCCGTATTGGAATCGGCGGCAGTAGCCCTTTAAAGTTGGTAGAAAATACGTGGAAACTTAAGAGCATATTTTAGCATGATCTTTTTATATATAGCAATATTCAAATTCGTCGAAAATGTTCTGGTAGAAGCTAAATTTTCAAAATTATTTGCCTTGCACTCCTGCAACTCGTAATAGCCGCCATTTTGAATTTAGCCTCGGTCAATCTCGCACAAAGATTGAGGATTTAATAGCAACACGACGTTGTGGGTGTCTGTTTTATATTAAACTTATGAAAGGAAACATCCATTTTATGAAAACATAGCGAATTATAAAGTTTTGTAGTCGATTTATCGTTTTAAAGTATTATTCCAATACGAGCCAGATTCCAATACGGGCCGGAACTAGTATACTAACCTGGCGTGCGTTCAGTAGACGTTAGGACCTACAGCACACATCACGAATTTTTGGCCGACCGGTCGGAAATTGGTCGACGACCGGCCNCTCCAAATTGGAACGCTAAGTCCCGCGTGGTTGCGCTGCACGCGAAACAAGATGGCGGACGACCTTTGGAGCCTGACAACAATAGGTAACCGGACTATACTATTGTAAAAAAAATTTTAAAAATGTTGTCCTCCCTATTGTGAATGCCAACTTTGCCTAAGCTGTCAAATACTGTCTTTTGATGCTTGATAAGTCGTGGTTTGTATCGATCACACTTGTGCTACTGTTTTGCTGTTGACCTGTTCCATACCGATGAGAAATAAGCATTTTACTTACTTCCTTATTATACTTGGGAGAACCGCCGTGGCACCGAACAGTGATGCTGCGGCCGCGGACAATTTGCAGTGACAAAATACTAAAATCTAGGGTTAGGCCAGGCTTTGGAGCATTTTTATTTAGTTAGGCCTATTTTATGTAGGCTATGCCACGTGAATTTGGCTTGTTTGTATTTGTGAACATGTTGAAAATGAAAGACCAGACCACTTGCTCGGCTGTAGCTGCTCTCTGCTTTGTAACGAACGCTCGCGACATCTAGCGATTAGATAGCGTATCTTGTCTTGTCTTGTACTTGTAAGACCTACAAACAAGGCATTCTATTGGTCAGTTGAATAATAGGTCAATCTAGTTCACCAACATGGCGACTTCCAGTAATGGAAATGTCGATGGATTTATAGCTGTTTAAATCTCTCTGTACTCGTCAAACTCTCGCATTTCAAAGCTAACGAGTCAAAGAATACATCACCAGTAACGTATACGAAACATTTATTTCTGTTTCTGTTTCTGTTGACAAAGGAAGTTACATTCTTGTTTTATTTACCGATTTATACAGTCAAGAGTCAAGTGACCTAATTATCGGACGTTTTGGCACATTTTGCATTATATTTAATTGAAAATAGTACGGATTGTTGTAAATTCTTTGCTGAAATAAAGAATTACCTTTATAGAATTGTTGTGTTACTATATCTTGTCACCGAAAGCCACATTTATGTTCCGACTGAACTTTAAAAAACACAACAAGCAAACCTTCGGAGAACCTAAATATCGGACACCATGTTTCCCCATACGCCACACTGCGGAAAACTGACTAANACAACGCCTGCTGTTGTACCCCCCGTCTTCCCTGCTCATCCAGAGACCCAGAGAAGATCGCAACGGCTGCGCCACAAACCTCATTGGCAAACGGACGATTGGCTTTATGACTGATTTTAGCTACTTTGTTAACGCCATAGTAACTTATTAGCACTGTGTTTACTATTTTTGTTTTCTACTACCCGTTCTTAGTGTAAGTTTACCTCATTTTCTGTGACAGAAGAGGCAATCACGCCATTGCATTGTTATTCGTACAACTGTGTTTGGAGAGAGCCCTTCCGGTTCGACCTCGTTGTGTTGTCGGCTGCGAATTAAACTTGTTAAACTTACAACTCTTTGTCTAGTTTATTTTTGCTATTATTTTTATTCAGGGCCTGGCATTGATATCATCTTAATGGGCCGCTCATCGGGAAAGGGACCAATGATGGAAACGATTACATGTACCTTCATATTCCTATTTTTGTGAAATCATACCGGTAGCCTTTTATGTTAAGGTAATTAACTTCTTGAAGGGTCAGACTATGGTGGTAATTAACTTTCTCTCTTTTCGATTTTTAATAAATTTAGCCTTTCGTAATCCTGCTGAGCCTCTATTCAGACTACTTTCTTTGTGTGCTGAGCTAAGTAGGTCACCACTACTGCTTTACACTAAGCTGTTGTGGAGGTCACCTAGACAAATGACCTANAAATTTACAGAAAAGAAGTCAATACAAAACTTGTGCAGAATTTAATGGAGATTTTCACCATGTGTAAGTCTTTCATAGCCTTGGACTTGGTGAAAGTAAACTGATCCACTGTCATCCTCTCCCGTATGGCTCCAGCCATATAATGAAACTATGACTATGTGTCTACACTTACATAAACCTGCCAATATCTCCCAAACTAGTAATCACAGCCATATGGTTTAAATTGGAGAACAGTAGAGGAAGTTGTGAAGTATGGAATGCTCATGGTCACATATCTAAACAACATTCCAGGGCTCTTACAATTTCTGAATGAAAATCACAAGTGTCCTGGGGTGAGTGCACTCTCCTAGGGCAGCCCAGCTGACCTCGCCTAGCGCAGGATAAGGGTTAAACATTTAATGATAATTATTATCTTGTATACTATGCTGTATTCTGAAGTGATGTGATTTTTTTACGAAATAATTTGTGGAAGAGATAACCATTAGCTGATTAGGCCATTCACAACAACAGTCATTTTAGGCACACTATAGTAGGGACGTGACATAATCTTATCTAATCGCTGAATGGTTCTCCGATAATGGCGGTCATCGCTTTTTAACCATTGTTTGAACCTACCCCTCGAAAATCCACTTGCTCTCCGTAAAAACTGTAGGAACAAAGCACCAAAGGTTTGGATGACGTAGAACACACATTCCTGAATGCATACGTCATGAATTAAGTTGTTTTACGTTTTCATTCCCATGCTGTTCGTGTAGGAATGTTGTTGTTTATCTTCAAGTCATCACATTTCTTCAGGTAAGTTACGTTGTTGTAAGAATTTATCACATCGCATAAATTTAACCCTATATGAATCTGCATGCCGATTTTTGTGAAGATCTATTGATGCCCTCATAGTTTTTTCAATCCCCAACTATGGTACTCGGATTTGCAGTGTTACGGCCATGATGAACGGAAATTTGCTTGGTTATGAAGCGAATCGTTTTTCTCATGACCAGTTCCTTTTCTGCAATTGTTTTGCATTTTGAAAGTCGCCAAGTACAAGTTAGATTTACATTTGGGGATATTAATTGTTATTTGTGGTCTAAATACAATGATTCTTGTTGATTTTTGTCGTAGGAACCCAGGTCACGTGACATGGTTCCGACAATCTGATTGGTTTATTTGTTAAATAAATGAACAGCGGCTGCCAAACAAAGAACAGCTGACTGACGAATGTAAACAGTGCACATTGCTGGATGAGCTAGCCTTTTGTGAACATTTTTGAAATCCTTTATATTCATATTGACAGAACAAATGATTTCATCAGTGCATTTTCATTGTTCTCGTTATTTCAAACTTGCTTGATAAATTTCAATATGAAATTTTGTTTTTTGTTTTCAACATATTTTTATGGTAAAAGTGGTTTCTTTACAATCTCACCTCAAGAAACTTAGATGAAAACAAACTTCTTTGATAACTGATAGTAGATGTCATTTTTGCAAAACAACATTTCATCAAAGTGTTTTCAGTGCGGAAATGAAGTGCATTACTGTTAGCCAATTTTTAGTTCATTTTGATACACAGCTAGTGGAGTACAATTACCTTTTGCATTTGCAAAAAGGTCTTCCTTGGTATAAACATTCAGAATCATACATTTCAATATTTTTTTTATTTTCAGGATGTCACCAAAAAAGAAAAGAAAGCTGTCGCCAGTTTCTGATAAACCTGGCTTAGCTCGTCAGTACCTGGAAGAGCACTTCTGCGATGTGCCTACCAGTTGTGAAGATGTGAAGAATGGGCATGTGCTGTTCCTGTACCTCAAGTGCAATTCTTCACTGGCTGCTACTGCAACTATGCTAAAGGAAACAGTAGTGGGTGACTGGAAGGTCCAATCCTCTCTATTGCTGGTCCTTCCACAGATCAGGAGCCCTTGGATCAAAGGTCACCAAAACCTGCTGTGCGTTTGTCCCAAAGAGTTGTGCTAACGCCACGTAAAACTCAGTTGAAGCAACGGTTAGACTTTGTGGCGAAATCCAGATCTACTGAAAAAAAAGTTCCAGACCGGCATACGTAATTTGAGGCATAATCTTAAGTCTTCTAAGATTCAGCAGCTCAGACAGCAGCTGAAGAGGGAGGAGGTATCCCTAGTGAAAAAGAACCAGCAGATTAGGGCACTTAGACGTAACAGAAACAAAGAGCTTCAAAAGGAACTTGCCCTAGTGAAACAGAAACACACAAAATTAAAAAGGTACACACCTCCTTAATATATTAAATAAATGACCGTTTATATAACAGATAGTGTGTTGTAATTTATTAGAAGCAATGAAGCAGTTCATTTTCAGTTAAGTTTTAGCCATCATACTTTTTATAAATTAATTAAGAATCTGTTATTCTATGCTGCTTTAGACTTATTTATATGCATTAGTACTCTTGTTCAATTATTAGGTTCTGATCTCATCTCCGCGAAACAATATTATTGTTCTTTTAGTAATCGGCAAAAAACTTTTGAAAGGTATACATAAATGTGGCATTGTAGGTAATCAACAACCTTAGGGCTGTTCCAACAAAATCTGTATGGGAGGGGGGAAGGCACTTTTATTTCGTACCCACCGCCCATATTTTTCATTTATTGCTCCAACCCATGACCCATAACTTTTTAATTATTTTTAACAGGTTAAAATATAAAATCCAACACTTGCAAACAAATTGCCTCCAGGAGGACCTGTTAAGAACTTAGATGATTGACAGATAAGAACTAGTTGTCTTGTCCAATATTGTCAAAAACTAAAGTAGCCTGTGAGCAATACTTTTGGCAGCCACCAGGTGTCTCTGTTCACCATGTGTCTATAATTTCAATGAAC
>NMRA01000011.1:4190-32672 GCA_002633005.1 Phoronis australis | reverse complement strand
ATGCTACTACCCAGCTTGGTGTACATGTAAATGCTACTACCCAGCTTGGTGTACATGTAAATGCTACTACCCAGCTTGGTGTACATGTAAATGCTACTACCCAGCTTGGTGTACATGTAAATGCAGTTCACATTTGATGCTACTACCCAGCTTGGTGTGCATGTAAATGCTACTACCCAGCTTGGTGTACATGTAAATGCTACTACCCAGCTTGGTGTACATGTAAATGCAGTTCACATCACCACCACAGATGATGCCCTTGTCCTTTCGGTAGATGAACTTCCTGGTGGTACAGCAGCTGATTATTCATCACATGTGACCGAAAGTTTAGAAAGGATTGCAGGTGTGTGTGCCTCTATAGGTAATTCTAATTTTGAAGGATGTCGTCTTGGAATGGTCAAGAACATAGCTAACACCATGACGGACCGGGCGGCAGTCAACCATGCAACGGTGAGCCTGCTTGAAGATGAATGGAACAAGCCACTGAACGAGCTTAACTGCCACCTTCATCCACTAGACACAATAGCTAGTTCATGCCGTAGCGCAATTAAGAAACATGAAGCCGAACCTAGCAGAGTTCTTGTACGTGACTGCATCGCCGCTAACATTGTATTTGCAATGAACAAGATTCGGTACAAGAACAGTCCAAAAGGTGACCCCAAAGCGTTCCTGTCTTTTCTCGATGATGAGCATCTTGGGCATGGATTTATTCCCCGTTATCGTGACAACAGACTCCACATTCTGTTTCATTTATGTGGCAAGTATTTTTACCACCAAACGATTTTCAACGATTTTCTGCAGAACTCTGTTCTTGCCTGTGGAACGCTCCAGAAAGCTGTGGCTGCTGATTTCGCAACTGAATTGGCAAAAACAGAGTTTCAAGCTCTGGGCTTAATTGGAAAGCTGGTTACTGGGCCTTGGACGACGCGTTTTTACCAGCCCAGCACTGACGTCAACCACCTGGAAGCCTTCACTCATGTGAAACACATCATAGCTGAGTGTAAAGTCGCCCTTGAGTGTCCATCGAAGAGATTATCGACATGTTTCGACTTCTTTGGCGAGGAACTGGACAGTGATGAGATCCTTGTATCGTTGCAGGTGACGCCGTACAACATGGGGCTGTTTGACAAAGTCATGGCCACCTGTCTGGAGACAACAATTAAAGTTCTTGAGAGGCAGTACAGCCGATACTTCCAGACTGAAACCACAGAGGAGCTAAAGAGGGCAACTCAGTCAGCAAAACTCCACAGTATGTATAGCAAAGAGGTAATGGGCTTTTTCAGGGCTATCCAAGCCAAAGCACCAAGTGCGACCCTGGAGTACCTTTCATGCAAGATACGTGCCACAAAGAACAAAATTGTACAGAGACTCGACAGCACTCCCAAAGTCGAGAGAGATCGTGTCATCAAAGCATCCGTAAGTCTTGCTCGTCAACAACGCACTGTCAAGCGGAGGGAAGCTCGTCTTTTAAAAATGGAGTTGAGACAAAGACTGTCTGCAAAGAGTATCAAAAGGGATGCCCAGCTTCGAAGGAAAAATGAGAAAATTCAAAATTGTCAAAGATTTTCTAGAGCTTGAGATGGAGGCGAAAGACGCTGTCAGAGATGTAATCGAAGGCAGGGTGGTGGGGAAAAGGATTCTTCATGTCTGGGTCGACGAGTGCGATGGAAAAAAGATCATGTACAACGGTCATGTGCTGAAACTGAAGAAATACATAAATTATTGTCAAGAAGATGAAGACTGCTTTGGACTATGATATGCATAAATATGAATTAGCTGCAGATTTTGTTAAAAAGGATTTAGTTTTCTGTTGAGAAAAAGTGTCGCACCACGTATTGGGCTGATAGTGTACTTATGTTGAGGATGCTACGTTGTGAATATGCTGATGAAGTACTAGTTTATAAACAATCCCGCGTCTTCCGGTGTGCCACTTACCATTACAATTTGGCGAGTCTTGTTTTGCAAGATTTTTTTGTGTAAAAGAGTATGGTAATATTTCATCGTTACCGTTATTATTTGTTTATTTCATTATCAAATAATGGCATATTTTGCACCACCTGGTGGCAATTTAAAAACATGAGTACGTTGGTGACATCGGCCTTCCTGTTTGCCAAATTTCTCAAATGATCATAATGATGAGTAGGCTACGACTGACGCTGATTTTTGGGCAGGTTCCACAACTGAGGTGGCCCCTAGCGGCAATTTTTTTCGCGTCTGACTGTAACTTTTTAAGTATTTGGAGGTGCTTTGTGAGATTTGGCAGGTGTGCTCCTATGGAGATAACAGATGACGACAAGTTGCAGAAAATTCTTGACTGCAGGTGTGTCCGGTAGTGGCACTTTTATTGTTTTTACGATTGCCTAGGTGTCATGAGAGTTCCTTGATGAATCTTCATGAAATTCAGCATATAAGCTCTATGAAAGAGACGACGACGCCTTCATATTTCCGGATAGATTTGACCATAATGTATATATTTTTTTCTATTTCTTAAAGTTGTAAGTCAATTTTGTATCACTTTTAACTTCAATAGTGTTTTGAAATCAAAACACACTCATTCTTCAAAATGGGACATTCATCCATATTTTCTACTGCGTGCATCAGTGTTTGAAGTGTCGGTGCTTTGTTGGGTATCACACATTGTCTCATACATTGCCTACATCGCTCTGCTCCAAACTACGTTTAGAATCGTGATGAAGGGTGGTGTGCTCACATTGAGCAAAGCATTGACTAACTTTTCAGTTCATCATTGCACTTGTTATAGTGGTCATGTACGTACAATAAAGATGATACTATGGTTATGCAAGTCTGTTTTGGTAATTAGGTTATTTGATTACTAATTAATACTTATTTTCTGTGTATAATTAACAAAATGGTATTTTTATGTTTTATTACTCTTAATTAATCTCACATAGCCTTAGAATCCTATTAGTGTTACATCTAGAGAAAGAATTGTGAGAATTTTCTCTTCACTAATTAATTTAATTACAATCAGTTAATCATTCCAGTCAAGAATTGTTTGGTGTTTATCAAACCAGATTCTAAACAATGCAATATCTCTGGAAGTATTTTAGGTACAAATGTAAAAAAGATATTTTTGGAAAGCTCTTGATGAGAGCTTTCTAATGACAACACACACAGTGAGACACGGCAGGTGTGAAATACTGCAAAGAATGACTAATGAATTGGGGTAACTCCGTATTGAAGTTTACCCACGAGCTTCCTGTAAATGACAAGATTCGTGTTTTGGACGTTCTTGTGAACCATTCTCCGTCTGAATTTTCTACATCAGTTTACCACAAGCTTACTGATAAAGGTTTCTGTCTCCACGCCAAAAGTGAGTGCCCTGAGCAGTATAAGGTCGCTGTTGTGGTCAACTTCCTAAAGAGGGCGTATTCGGTGTCGTCTAACTGGCTATTGTTCAATCGAGAGGTAGATCGCATAAGACAAACACTGGTGAATAATGGGTATACCAATGCTTTTGTGGATTTCCATATTAAGCGATTTATGTCCAGAATTAGCTATGAAATCCCTGTACGTCGGACTGGTGTCACCAAAAAGATATTTTACAAAAATGTCATGTCTAATAATTACCTCCAGGACGAACACGCCATTAAGAAAATCATAAGGGACAATGTTTAAGTTTGTAAGTCTGATGATTACCTCGATGTTATTACTTATTATCGGAGTAGGAAGTCTTCCAACTTCGTCATGAAAAATAACATTTCTAAAGCGAAAGTCCGCCCCGTTGCACAGTGTAGTGTTGTTTATGAATTTGTATGCCCTATGAACGAATGTCTTCGTTCAAACGTCAAACAATGTTATATTGGTCAAACGGTTTGCAGTCTTTCCCGTCGGTTATCCATGCATCTTCAAAATGGCGCATTTCAAGATCATTTTCTGCAATGCCACGCACGTAAAATCACCCGTCAAGAAATTGTGGAAAACACGTCAATTCGCTACGTGGAGCAAGATGTGCTGCGTTTGAAAGTATTAAGAGTCCCTTTTAATTGCTTTTGAGAAGCCTATCTTGAATGAGCAGCAAACAGGGTCGCGCCTTACGTTACACTTGTTTCCTGTTACCCCAATTCATTAGTCATTCTTTGCAGTATTTCACACCCGCCGTGTCTCACTGTGTGTGTCGTCAGCTTATACTCTGTGGTGGCATTATTGCGTCATTTTATCTTCACTTGAGAATGAAACAAGTATGTTTCGAAATATCGTGTGTCTTTTAATTATGTCGCTAGGTCAGTTACTGTATCTATGTTCAGTAGAGAGTAGAGTTTTGTTCAGAAAGTATGAACGCAACGGAATAAAGACCGTGAACAATGAAAAGTGTCGTGCATTCAACAAATTGTGTATGTTCATGTACACAAAGAAAGCTCCCGTGATTACCGTGAAGGTTGAATTATTGGGTCAGATAAGGATATGTGCTGAAATACTGCTATTCATGACATTGACATTGTCATTGTAGTGTATAATATACTGGCACACTTGTCACTACCCACAGAAGTTAGGAGCATAAAAATACAGTCAATGGTCCTAAACACACACACACTAACCAGTCTAGCAATAGTTTTATAATGACTGACATCGGCTCTGACTGCCATCCTTGGCATCCTACAGTCGTACAGAGAATTCAATTATTTCGGAGGGTGTTTGTTGCAGTGAAATTAGGATTATACACACTATTTTGTATAGTCAGCAAGATAAAACCTCATCCTTTTTTGAGCTGGCACTGTGATTAAAACTGACTCATTGTGGTGAGAGCCTCAATGGAAGAGTCAACTTTTCTGATAACATAATTATGCAAAGTTATTATTTACAGGGAATTGAATTTCAGCAAGAAGCTCTCTGGGCTGTATTCTTTTTAAAACAGCAAACCTCAGTTGCATAGGAAACCTTCAGTGGTTTTGGTGGAAAAATGGATCATTTTATACTGTTCCAACCAAAAAGTAAATATTTTTGTGTGGAATTTATTTGGAAATAAACCCTTTCATGGTAACTTTTGCAATTCCCGAGTCACTGGTCAGAGTGTCACATTTGGTCATATGAAATCTATGCAAGTCTCTTCTCTCCTGGACCCTGACTGGTCGACTGTTTCATTTTTTCTTTCCACGTTTACACGATGTCAAGTGTTGTAGAGTTTGCAACAATGATCTATTAATATCAGTCTTAATTGCAAAACAAGATCTCAGAACCATTCTAAAACATTCTGAAACTACTAAGGTTTGCCGTATTCAAAGCAACCTGGAGTTAGACATTGTAAGTAAGCGAACTTTAAAAACCTGGTTCGTTAAAATGACTACTAGTTGCAAAAACATATCAAATTTCAAAATTGGGAGCTCAGGGTACTTCAAAGATTTTAAGCTGGGTCACTAAACCCAAATTGACAGTTTCTTGTGTGTTACTTGGGTTGGATTGTTATCCAGGCAATAGTCACTCACTGGCAATTCAAATTTTGAGAACAAGTTTTAACTCCTGCTATTCAGTGAAAAATAGGTTCCTGTTATACAGTAGAAAACACTGGTTCTCAAAGTGGGGGTGCCTGTATGTTACTATTACCATTATGTTTTGCTCAGTGTTTTTAGTAACATGCTAGTGTTTTATTCTTGTGGTTATTTTGTACATAATGCAGCAGTGATTTTAGTCAACATTTCGGTCTTTTCATACAGTTTTCAAAATTACAAATTTGACTCTTACAGAGGGGTCCTCCTCGTGGCAATAGTTGGGCAGTGTGAAATGGTTCAGAACATTCGCACTGGCAAACACCCTCACGTTGACATAATTAATGTGTTCCTAGAAATAGTATACCCATAAGCTACAAAACACACAACATGCCAAGAAATTTATCTAACCATTGGGAACTTTATTTTGCTGATGTATTGATTAGAAATATGGTTTAGCTTAGTGATAGACTGAAGTAACATAGCTGTGAGCGCACAACAGGGCTATCCCCTCCTCGTTATGAACCCTTCCCTGGATAGAAACTCATTTCAGTTTTGTTCTTGCCTAGCTTCCCTGTCCCTGTCCCCTGTTCATGCAGTGCTTCCAAGTTACCTCACATTACAGTCATTGGTTGCCAACAATTTCAAGTTTAGCAACCTCTTAAATAATTCTGATTCCACCAGTGTTGGTATGGGAATAGGTTACTAAAGACCCGACTGCCATTCAAGTAGCACATTCCCTGCCTTGTGAAAGCATTGACCATTATGAAATTAACACCTGGGCCCTGGGTTTCAACTTTTTACTCAGAATTATTTTTGTTATTTTCTATTCTAGTTTTGTTTGAACTCGAGACAAGTTTCTTTTATTCTATGTGGTTATTGATGGCAATTAATGATCCCAGCATTAGAGCTAAGAGTTCGAGTAAGAGGTTTTGCTAGAAATCTTGAGTTTTTACTCAAATTTTAGCTCGAATCTAGTGGTCATTAAGTACTATCTTGATCTCCCAAGAAAGTGGACTAGAAGTGACAAAAACAGTTTCGAGTTCGATTTGGATTGAAAGTTTCACTCTAGAGGTGTATTCCCAAAACATGATTGCATAATCCCTTTTCAGGGTTTTAAATCAATCCATACAAGACTGGGCTGGAATCTGTTTAGCCCAAAATGCATTTAAATGCTATGTGGAGAATAATAAAACATCTGTACTAAACTGTGTTGAAAAAATTAACCCTTTTGAAGTTCCTTATCCACAAATTGTACCATTTTTCTAGCTGCTATTAACCCAACCTTTTTTAGAATCGTTAGGTAACAATGTAAGATTGGTCTGGTACAATGTTGTTTTTGGCCAAATTAGTAGCAAAAATCACAAGCACTCACATGAAGATCGGCATTGGATTTGGATACTAGTGTCTGATGTCAATCTTCATGTGTGTGCACGTGATTAGACTCTTGATCTTGTACTGTTCCTTACTGAGATTACATGTGGTATATTGGCTTCGGTTGAACTGATATTTTGTTATTGCTTAAGACCTGGTGCAATAACTATGGCTTTGAGCAATAACAAAGTTTGAATTCTTCCAAGTCCACTAAGGAACAAGTTGAGACAGGGATATATACAGGGCGTGGAATTTTCCTTTTTTGTTTTTATTTCCTCTTATTCGATTTCCAGCTTCTTTTTTATCATCATTTTTTTGGCTAACTTGATTCATGCAAAAACATTTATTTCAGTTTAATTAATTACAACACAAAAATATTTCTATCACACAAGCCTGTTTGTGAAATGATAAATCACCTGGAGAATTTTCCTCTAATAGTCATTCCAATTATATAGTGGTACGTTGTTCAGATCAAAATTTTTCCCCATGAATACAATGGGTTTCACTCTGGAAGTTAAAAACACTGCAAATGGTACCTTTTTTCCTACTGCAAAAGGGGTTTTAATACAATACCTGTATTTTTAAAACCTTGGACACCAGACTCATTTTTGACAACAGGAATCTCTGAGCCGACTTCTTCAAGCTTAATGGGTGAAACAGACAGCTGTCCAAAAATTACTACAAAAGGATTCAGTTCTTAGCATTAGCTTTTATAAAAAGATTGTGCATTTGAAACATAAGGCTGCAATTTTATTGAAGTCCAAACCTCAGACCACAAACAATGTTTTTTTAGCCACTGTCTAAATGAGTGGAGATTCTTCTAGTACCAGATATGCACAAAACTAAAGGTTAGGACCCATTTGGAACACCTCTCGGGTTTTTTCGTAGCTACGAATTGATCCTCAGAACATCTGGAGCACCTCGGCTATTTTCCTATTTACCTGTACAAATTTTTCTTAGAAACGCTTCAGGTATTTTTGTAGCCTCAAATATCCTCTCAGAGATGAATGTTATCCAAAATATGGCAATTCACGTGATTTTCAGTCTTGATAATAGGCTAACTGAAGTCCGCACAGATGCATAGAGCGTTCACCTATTAGGTGCAATTTGAGGTTACAAAAGACCCGAGGTGTTCTGGATGCCATTGGAAGTTAATATTTCCAGTGCATGCTCGAACATTATGGCCAATCATTCTCCACTAACTTTGATTATCACGCAGGTTAAAATTCACCTCCAATGAGAAGTTTGAGGCACCGAATATACCCAAGGTGATCTGAATGGCTTAGGACCCTCAAGTTGAGCAGGGTCCCACCTCAAAAAGAGAAATGGGGGAAGAAAAAATTAGTATGTCAACAAGGTGAGGGGTGTAACTTGAGAATTTTGGCTACCTGGAGGGTCGAAAATTGTGTTGTTCTAGGAGGTGAAGACTGTGTAGGCTGCGAAGTGGTGGAAATTGGGTGTCAGCAGTGTCTACTGTAACACTGTACAAAGACGGATAGGGGGAAGGGGGGGCAGGGCAAGGGGGCCATGGCCCTGCCTAAAATTCTCCCAGATTCCATTTGGCAGTTTGGGGTGCAAATGTCTGACGGGCAAAATACTCTGCTCTTGCCCCTACCCCCCTCCCCCCTAACTCAATATTCTGGATTATCCCCTGGTGTAATATCTTACAGCAGGGGAGGATCCAGGATTTCGGGACGTTTTCAATTCATAAAAAGCGTTCAAAAATTAAACTGAAAAAATGCCAAGTGAAAAGAGTGAAGCCATTGTTAATTCAGGTTTATTTTCCTAATAAGAAATCGATAATTACATGATTTTACTACAGTTATTTGGTAATATCACAATATATTAACAGCTACCTCATCAGAGAGTTCCCCCCGACCGCAAACTCGACCCAGTCGCAAAATAACTTTTTACTCTAGGGACACCTATCGACCTGATAACGTATTACCGGATGTCAGCATGTGCAGACCAAACTTCCTGGTTAAAAATTGCCAGCTGATAGCCAATGAAAACCATCGTTCTAGTGCGCTGTATCTCTCGCTGCTTCCCTGCGTACCGCTAGGTGGGGCGGTAGCCGCGCCAGCACGCAGGTATCACTTAATTTTCCTTGGTAAATTTTTTTACACCGGCGTTTCTGATTGGCTAGTCGAATTCTCAACAGGCAGCGCTTTACGCAAACAAACTGGCATGACTGAAGTGTAAATGTGGTCTGTTATGCAGACAAATCGGTGCTTAAAATTTATGCTCAGGAAATGCAAAGTCTAGAAATTGTGATTGCGACTTTTCGGAATGAATCTTTCTACTGTCGATGACTTCTGTTTACGATATTGTCCTATATTCATACAGTATGAATAACACACCGGTTAAATCGGCCAGATGTGTGTACATGTATGTGCTTCAAGCACGCGGCTATTAAACACCACTGCAGAAACTAAATAGTTGCTGCGACACAACTTGCATGACAAGGCTAAAAATCTTTCACAGTCCGCCATTTTTTCACGGTGTTGTAAAGCTAACCAATGACTGCCGAGGTTACATCGACCAATGCCAAAGCGCATGCCACTGCGTGATACCTGCGTGCTGGCTGGACTAAGCACGCAGGGAAGCAGCGAGGCTGTACCTGGGCCTTCACAGTTATCCAGGAAAACTCCGTATATCAGTGACACCTATTGGACGAGAACAACACTCGATCGCTTCAACTATTGCGGGATCACAAAGATATACCATCTGTCCGTCGCAACTACATGCCCTAAAAAGTTAACTTTGCGTTTAAACAGTGTGCACTTTGTAGGCTTCAGCCTCAAACCAGCGTTACGTAAACGAATGAAAACTTGTTCTAAATCGGATAACGCGTCATCAAATGTTTTAGAATAACACAAGACGTCGTCTATGTACACTAAACACTTTAACATAACACTTAACACTTAAACATATTAAACCCTCTAAAACATCTCCATCAGTCGCACAAACGAGCCGACTGCATTACTAAGACCAAACGGTAAGACTTTGAATGCCCACAAACCACGACCAGGTGCTTAAATGCAGTTTTCTCCTTGTCCTCCGCCATGGGAACCGTTGCCAGTGTAACAGGAGTGCCCTGGACATGATTATGTAAGATATATGCTCCCTCTAGTGGTCAAGCTGTGTATTACGTATGGAATTTTCCTATGATTTTGAGTCCTTTGGACATGGCCAGAAGCTAGGAGCTATGGGCCTTGCCCTTCAGATCGTGTCTGATTGGTTGAAATTGTGTACTTAAGCTTTGTCTCTGTCAGACACGAGGAGTCCAGTCGCAGAGTTCAAGAAGCAAACATTTACACCTTCGCTCACACCAAATTGCAACTGTTTGTGCAGCTTTCGGGCTCCTCCCGAACTTGGTTGCCAATAGTTTAGCCCCATGCAATTCTCGGGCTCCTCCCGAGCTTGATTGCATCTCACCTTTCGGATCTGAATAACCAAATTGCCCCGTTTTTGCACACACAACTATTAATCAGCGACTGGCTTGACCGTGTATCAGAACTGTATAAATCACAACGCTGCGATACTATGAAGTCATGGAACAACTGGATTGCTTGTAAGTGTGAAATATTGTAGTTATATATTCTTACAATAAACCTAGGTATTATTCACCAACTTTTAGTTTTCAATATCACCCTCAGTCCGCACCGGGCTCGTAAAATCGGGGCGCCTTGGTCGTAGATACCGCCCCGTTACACCAGTAACCACTGAACCAAGTCAAGGACGAGAAAAACGAATTACCACCCAACTGATCTAAACACGAATCTATTCTCGGGAGCGGAAATGCATCTTTGGTTGTCACAGAATTCAACGCTCTAAAATCAATACAAACTCTCCAACTTTTCACATCTGAACTATCTGCCTTTTTTAGGATCCAAAGAAATAGACGGCCAATGCCGCTAGGCTCAATGATACCTGCAGAAATCATTTTCTCAATTTCCCGATCCACAATTTCACGTTGCGCGAGAGCCATGCGTCTCGGTGTTTGCTTAATGGGATGATTGTCCCCCGTATGGATTTTATGTCGGACTCTGTCAGTGAGACCTAACTCTCCATTCGTTAGTCCCTCAATAACGTCAACATAATTTAAAATCAATGATTTAACCTTGGCAGCCTGGTCAGGGTTGAGCCCCTGCGTTCACAATCAATGATGCTAAATGAGGAGGCACCATCCCTTCGCCACGCTCTGCCGGAACAGAATCTGAATTCACTAAGCCTACCGAAGGAATTTTCTCAGCACGTTCAACTTTCGGCATTACAACTCCACTGTGAATGCACATTTCTATGGTGAAGATGAAACTCTCGCCCCCGAATCGTCAAAATATCCTTGTTTGGAAAATTAGAAAGCGTGCAAAATAAAATCCAAACCCAGAATAAGAGGAAAATCAATCTCAGCAACCCAACAATTCGAGACCCTTGCATCCCCAGTGCATCCCCAGACGTAAGCTGGGCGCGCGGCATCTGCCAAAAATATTCCTGTTACCAGCCCCCCCCCCNCCCCCCCCCAACTCAAAACCCTGGATCCGCCCCTGGCAACAACCACTACCTGACTAAAATATAAACCTCCAATACTAAAACTAATTTCTATCTCTCCATAATCTTTGATCAAGTTACCGCTAGCATCAAAAATATTTAGGGAAATGGGATGCAAATCTCGCGAGCCCAAATCATTCAACTGGTCGAACACAGATCTAGAAATAATGATTGTCCGTGCCGACCCACCATCATACAATGCTCCCTATGATAAATATTTACGTTCACAAAGTCAAACAGACAACCTGCTAATGAGTCAACATAGTTTCCGACTGAACCCCCGGTCTCGGATTCAGTTGACACTGGTTTGACGACACCGTTGCGTGGCTGATTGATTTGGGCCACCTGGGACGACTGTTGCCGGTGTACTCCACACTCTCGGCTTATGTAATGTGGCCGATTTCACCACAAGAAGAGCAAGTTAATTCCTTCTTACATAAGTGCCCTAACTCGGCACGCAAATCTCTGATCTCTTTCTCCAGTCCGCAGTAGTGGGCGATGGTTAAACTGAACATGACGTGTTAAAGACTGATCAACCAAGCCCGAAATAAACTGGTTAATAATTAATGTTTCCCTTGAAAAATTGTCAAGGTCGGGATACGCTTTTGCGGCCATTCGCCTTAGGGCGTACCCGAAATCAGCCGTGCTTCCGCCTTCGGCGCGTTTGCGCGTGGGAACTACCTCACACCTATAGGCAGGTGTCCGCTCAGGGAGTTTGAACCGCTGTTATAAAAGATTTCTGAGAGAATGATAATCAGCCAATTCATCCTCTGCGATTTCTGACAGGACCGCTCTGAGTGCCGGTCCTTTCAGACACGTACACAACTGAATCGCCATCTCGGCAGGAGTCCCAATTGTTCCAACCCGAAACAATTTCAAATTGTTTAATAAAATCGACCCACTCTGGCGTTTTTAAATCAAACATGGGCGGTCATTTTTCTTTTCTTTTGACAACATTAGGCAGTAGAGAATCAGTGTTCAGCTGCCGGACGTAATTCGTCAACAGACATTCTCGGGCGGTCACAGGGCTTCATAATGGGGTTGCTCGGGGAATGATTGTTCCCTGCCATTGCAGTATTTACGTTGCGGTGGTCAGGAGTGTATCAGCATCCTCAATGGGTGCCCTTTCCACGAACAATTTGAAATTGGCGCCATTGAGAAAATCAAAACAAGACAACCAAGGACCACAAATAACCAGAGGAAATAATCAGAGTAAGTTACCGCTCGAACTAACATGGACCAAAGTACTAAAACGTCCTAACTATTAAGTGCGTGATCGCCAAGAAAAATACTGGCGTGCGTTCAGTAGACGCTAGGACCTACGCTAGGACCTAGCTAAAACCTAGTCAAAGTCATGTGTTCGTATTCAAAATACACGGCGAAATCTCACGTATTCTCGCGAAGTCTTGCTTTTTAGCGAGGTCCTAGCGTTACTGAACGGGAGGCTGGACTACAAAAACGGGAACCGGAATCATGCCGGGAACCTACCGACCAATTAATTACTGAACAAGTTACAGAAACTCAACGTACCCACGGAATGGAGTCGAAAAAAATTAAGGACATAACCCTAAAAAACAGCAGGTGTTAATTAAGAGGTAAACAAAAAGTAGAACATTAATAGTAGAACGGCTTCCACGATCAGTGGTGCCCGTACGTACGTATCGGTGAGTGATAGGACCGTGGCCAGTCATAAACCCGGCGTCTTGGTCGAGACAAGAACAGGTTTCTGTTCCGTTCCTGACACTAGGATAAGATTAGAGATAGGAAAGTTCTGGTAGAATATTAGTAGAAGAAGAAAAAAAAATATCACCACAGGTTCATCCGCAGGCCCTCGGCACCAAATGTAACGGGAATTGGGAGCGACCAGCACGTACGATCTTCTTATTATCTAAAATGTCGACTGTTCGTAGCCAATAAAAATATTTGCAGCGTTGTGTATTTTTTCACTCATTCGAATCGCATACGAGAGAACCATGACGACAACTTATACAGAGAGAAACAAGAGAGAAGTAGACAAATATACATCATTAGTTTCCGTCGTCAATGTACCCTCACTAGGTTTGAAACGGCTCCCAAATCGTAAGTTAGTACCCTAAGTCGAGTAATGAAAAATTTGTAAGCTAAAAAGTAAAGGCTAAAAAGCTGCGAAGTTGAGACTCTAACCGGATAGTATCGAGACCCGATAGAGTTAAAAAGTTGAGATTCTTACCAGATAGATACGAGACCCGCCGAATCCGAAGCTTTAGCGTCAGGGGCCCTTTTTTCATAGGCGTATTCGCACCGCGAATGTTCCAAATTACGCTAAAATAGGGGTCTCAAGTTAAATGTAAAAACCAATCAAAATACAACTAAAAATTTCATCATCGGAAGTCCCATATAAGAAAGTGACCGTCTTACACCCCTTTAAAATATAATAACACACCCTAGCTTCTGGAACTAAACTGACCACTCCTCTTTCTCACGACTCCACCAATAGACGGCGATCCCGTCACAGCTTCAAGATGTCTGCCACCTGTTGATTGTGCATTGCGAGGTAGTAATATAATCTTTATTTAAAAGTCGGTGAGATTTAACAATGAAACGCTACCACAAGTGCTATTATCCGACAAATTTAAAATCTACAAAATGAAGATACAGAACTAAAATACTAGCTAATTCTACAGTACGGAGAATACACAGAACTTAAACATATAAATACAAAAGTACACATGTATTAAACATAGCCATATAGGTCAGGTGCCAAACGAGGGGGCAGTGATTAAAATAGGATCTTATAAATGCGTAATATAACTTAAGCTTACTGTTAATGCCTAAAACATTACGAAGACGGAACAAGGCATTCATTTGTCTAGAAGCTTTTTTGCAAATAACATCAACGTGCTCATGGAATTTTAACTGGCTGTCAAGTTGGACACCCAGCAGCTTAACGGACTCTTCACACTCAATAATAGTATCACCAGACATGAGATACCTATCATTATTATGTACACGATTCCTAGAAAAGATGATTGACTTAAATTTACCAAGGTTTACAGCCATTCCATTAGAGGAGAACCAATCCATTGCCATCTGCCCAGCTACCTTTAGGCTGAGGCGAACTGCAGATAAAGAGGAGCGATTGAGAATTTGGCTGCGATCTCAGGTAGTCCTCAAACAAGCCAGATTTACAAAAATCCTACGGTAGTTGGTTGACACTACCAGGCTTTCAAACGTTCCTACTTTTTGCTACTTTTTTGGCCTCTTCCTACTTTTCCTACTTTTTTCTGAAATTCCTAATGAGTTCCTTTTTCCTCCCATACGAAAATATTCAATAGGATCCTATAGGAATTCCTATAGGTTCCTATAAGAGGAAAAGTCGTGAGTAAAACAAAGATTGTGACCAGTTGGCTGTCGAACTAAAAGTGTATTGATATCAACAAATAATAGAATATAATACAGAAATGTACAGGAAGTCAATAGGTTCTAGGAATATATGACTAATAGAGTACTGACTACAAAACAGGAACCACTAAACCATAAACAACAACAGGATAGAATATTATGTAACAACAGGATAAAAAAAACACATTCCAATATAGTTATCAAAGATTCCTATAGGATAAGATTTCCTATAAGAATTCCTGTAGGAATATCGATTTCCTATAGGATCAAGATATCCTATAGGAATTCCTATTGAATATATCCTTTAGGAATTTAATCACAAATCTGATTTCTGAGCATTTTAACAAACAGTAAAGCACATGGTGTAATCTGATACATGACATCTCTACCCTTCTCAGTGGAATTATAAAGACAATCAAACAATTAAAAAATTTGACTAAACAATGTCAAGCTATCTCAATAGTATAGAGAAACACATGTCACCACTAAAATGTCAACCTAAATTCTAGTGGAATTCCAGCTCTAAGGTCAAGCTGTTACAGTTACAATAAACAACTATAAGTTCATCAATACACCAAACTAACATATAAACATAGCATCATAGGGTACCATATGGCATGCTATTTCAACCTAGCTGTTACTGTTTACTCAAACTGTTTAGGGAGTGTGACAATCCTTCTGGGGCGATCACCCACAGTGGTGTCCTTAAGTGGTACATCATCAACACTTGTATCCTGTGTTTTAACAGTTCTGTCAACATCACACACAGTAACAACACTTTTTCCATTAACCTTAGAAAATAGAGATTGGTGACTAACATCAGCATCATTTCCTCTAGGGTCAGAAAACTTTTTCACAACCGCTGTATTCCTAGAATATTACTCTCCAAGGGATTCAATAATAACACTGTTTCCCTTTTTGGCAACAACATCTCCCACGTCAGCAACTGAAAACTTCGCATTACGCAAATCATCAGCCACAGTTTCATATTTGGCTTTCATTTCTGCATCACAATCACGGATTTCATTGTCATCTGCAGTAGGGAAATGTTGAATTTCTGACAATTTTGTTCTAATTTTTTTGTCCAAAACCCTCTGAATGCACGAACTGAATGCGTCTCAAAATTGATGAATTCGGATGCTCAACCTCGCCAATAGCTTGGGCCCATCTGGGTGTCATTTTCTGATGACGTATCCCAAATTCTTCACAAAAGGTTATGAAGTGCTCCGACCAAAATTGAGGCCCATTATCTGACTTGATGGTTAAAGGTACACCAAAAAAAACAGAACTTCTTATCAGAGCATCTGGGATTTTTGTCTTGAGCGTTGAATGCATAAGTACTATCTCATAGAAACGACTCTAGTAATCAACCACAACCAACACAGATTCACCTGATTAATCTATTGCCATATCTTGCCATGGACCCTCTGGCAATTCACTTGATCATATCAGTTTTGGTGCATCTGGTCTTGCCACTAATTGGCAAAACTGTTCAGCCTGTCTGTCAAAACCAGGCCACCAAACCTTTGTTCTTGAGCGTTGTTTTTTACCTACTATACCTAAATGACCTTCATGGCTGAGTGATAGCACTTTGGTTCTAAATTTGGGGTATGACTATACGGGTAGATATGGACTTAAAATTATTCCAGGAATAATGTATACATTCACAGGAAAGTTCAGGGTCCCAGTTAATTTTGAGCAATTCATCGACTAGAAGCTCTTTAGAGTAATTCTTGAGCAATCGTATGTCAGTAGTTTTGTGGTCAGTTAAGGGCATTC
The DNA here is from genome assembly GCA_002633005.1 of Phoronis australis. Lineage (NCBI taxonomy): Eukaryota > Metazoa > Phoronida > Phoronidae > Phoronis > Phoronis australis. Next base: position 16,143 of record NMRA01000011.1, on the reverse strand, counting down.
TGTGTAACTTATGGATACATTATACAAATAGACGATCTCTTGCACTAAAATCTAGCTCCTGCTTCTATACAGCAATGAAAAAGATTTACTTTTGAAACCTGAAAATTATTGGGTTGTATAACAAAATATGCAACACTTTTTTAAGAAAATAACTACGGTTTTAAAACTTGACATGTTTCGGTGTCACTTTTATTAAACACCATCCGCAGAAGTCATAATACAGTAGCCACCTAGCTAGGCCCAGCAACAAGTAATGAAGCACAGATACAGTCAGTTACAGGGAGTGACAATGAACTAGACCAACAATGACAACCTGTGGTGTGTCAGTTGCCTATTGAGATTGGGCTTGCACCAACTGATATGTAAAGCCTCATGAATTTTAATCTCCTTTGTTGTTACTGCCTAGTCTATTACTGTTTAGCATGGAGAACACTTTTTTTAATATATGTGTGTGCGTGTGCATGTGTATATGTGTGCAAAATTGATTGAATACCGGACACTATAAACAATCTTTATTTTATTCCGTTCGTATCCTCAGAACAAAGTTCGACACTCAACAGAATATTGCAACTGACCAAGAGACAAGATTAAACGACATGATATTTAGAAACAATTGTTTCATTCTCAAATGGAAATAATGCAGTAATACCACCACAGATCAAAAGCTGGAGACATACACGGTGGGACATGGCTGGTTTGAAATACTGCCGTGTCCCACTGTGTGTGTCTCCAGTATGTTCAACTGGGCTTCAACAGTCTGGGTAAAAACTTTGATTTGATTTACAGTAATCAAGACAAATTACTCATCACTAAATTGGTTAAAAATTAAACCGTGATTCAATAAGAGGCTTTAATTACTGCTCTAAAGTCATGACTGTCCGCAGATTGAATAGGCTGAAATTTGGCTTCAACCTCCGAAGACACCGGTTTGGGAGGGTTGAGGTCTGCGGCCTTAAACACGCAGAGTCTGCTGATAAGGCAAGTTCTAAATCTTTACCCGTTTTAAAGGGTTCAACTTTCAAAACTCAATGCCTGGATTGCTGACAACTTGAACATTTACTTTCTGCTTCAAGTTTTTGTTGTCACATAATACCATCTTCATTTGCAGAATCATCCCATCATGTTCTTCGACCCACCTTCCTGCTTTGTTGGACTGTTGTGTTGTCTCCAGTTCTCTGTTACAATTGTGACTAGTAATCGATTGGACAATAGGACAAAGGTTGAAGACTTCCTCAATGTCTGCATGCTGGGACAAAACCACAAAGTGAAGCCTAGCCCAGAGGCCAGTCTCTACAAATCAGTAAGGCTTACTTTTACAATACTGTTCATGAAACTCAACTGAAAGTCAGTGGTGCACCCTGCTCAAGCACAGACACTCAGTCTAGAGATTAGAACATGGACCTTGATTTTAATAGCTAACTAAAATTTGTCTCTCATTTTCTCTATGTTCAAGGTAAAGTCAAATTTTCACAGATTTCATACCGTGTTCGCCCTAATAAGCTCCCAGGGCGCGTAGAAACACGCTTGAGGAGGGGGGGGGGGGCACTTGTAGCCCAAAGTAGTTGAAACCGAAACAGGTGAAATCTTAAGCTAGAATTGATAAAATTTACGCTTTATGACGCATCTGTAACCTATGACAGACTTTCTACAAAATTGCAGTGGATTGCTATCAACCTTTGTTATTAAATTACGAGCATTTTTCAGAAAATCCCAGTACGCAAACTCGCCGACTGATGCGTTGCTGCCTTGCGATCGCCGATAGGTCAACTTGAATTCTTGAGTAGAAATATAGTTTCTTCTCAACGAATTACCCGAAGTCCTCCTTAACATTGCTCTCTTGTGGAGTCGAGATTAACTTCATATTAAGTCCAAATCTGTGCTAGATCATACTATGCAACGCGAGAAAATCTGTGGACGACACACATGTTGTTGTCACATGATGTTTGTTTTAAAGTTCGTCTGCGTATTGTGTGAGTGAGCAAGCACGTGCGTATCATCAGAGTACATTTGTCAGAGTAAACACGATTTAACGATCTAGGTGTGCATTGTAACTAAAGAAATTAACACAAGCAGTAAAGCAGAATGTGTTTTATTTAGCACTTGTTGATCTCATCTGCTAGAAAGATTCAAGAATTGTCTCGGTAAGGCCGATATTGAGTCGCCGGGTGACTGTGTGCATGACAGTCTAACAGTTATTTATCGGGATATTCGGGGGGTATAAGGTGCAGAAGTGTTCACTATCAGCAGGGCTCGACACTATTAAAATCGCCAGGTCGCATTTTGCGACCCAGCCAAAATCCCAGGTCGCAAAATTTAGCTGGCATTCATAAATGGCATTTCGCAAAATTTTCCCGCCATTTTTACGCGCCAAAATAGATTTTTTAGATCATCGAGAAAATGTTTAGATTATGCTCTTACCTGCAGCATTAAATACTCACAAATTTCGGATCTCATAATTGACTTCATTCGTGCAGGTACGGCCTTACTGTTCTTCACGACCGCATTTGAAAGACTCTAGAGCGTATTTGCCGACGTGAAAGTTGAATCAATGTTCTCTAACTGACTTGTGCATTCGACTAGAAGCTAAATTTGCGACGTGAAAAGGGAGAAAATGCCCGTTGAAAAAGTATCCGGGATTTTGTTAGATCTGGCCTGCTACTGGCTGTCATCAAAGTTGTTAATGATTCAAACTAACTCAGGTAATTGCAACTTTGCTCCTCAATACCTTCCAAGTACAGGAAAAATAGGTCAGTCACAAAACGACACGCATGTCACTAGTGTTAACTTTCTTTCCGAGGTATAAAACAAAGCCGGGTTTTGGTTTTTACATATTGTGAAAAGACGTTTTTGAAAACTGAAGTTGTGTAAATTGAAAGTGACACACCATATAAGCTACGTGTCATTTTAAACCACACGCGGTCGTTTGTAGTACGCTATGATGGGCGCTAGCTTGAATTGTGGGCACTTAATTGGAAATTCTCAAAAAAGTGAGCGCTTTTTATGAAACACTTTAAAGGTAGGGAGTAGGCTTGTGCGTGAGCATAGTCGTTAACCTCAGTGTTTGCGGTAATAAGATATTAAAACGCTGCTATGGTAAGAAACGTTATAATAATACGATTTTGCGAGGCAAACTCCAGCTAGTAGGGTGACTTTCTGGATATCGTTACCACCTACTTTGTACCCTTTTTAGCCACCCAGAAGGATTTTGTTTTATTAACTGCCCGCTTCAGCCGAAACAAGGTTGTTTCTATAGGAGTCTGATTAACATTTTACGGCGACGTTGGTTCGGGGCTCGAAAAGTTGCTGGGGGGGTGGGGGGTGTATAAAGAGAAGAATGAGGGTTTACAGAAAATCGACCTCAGGAAACATCAGAACAGGAAAACGTCAGTTCTGGGTTATATCGGTCCCGGGACATTGGGTCTTTTATAACCGCTGGGAATCTGAGTTCATTTTCAAATAAACCAGAGCCAAGCTGGTATACTCTTTCATTTAGGACTGTCACTGTTCTTTGAAGTGGTGCGCACGCGTGAGGTCACGCACTTGAATTGCTGGAGTAGGCCTACACTTTACATTGGCAACAACGTGTGAAAGACAAATCATATTTCGCGCACGTAGCCTCAGAAACAAGTAAAGGGTTTAAGACTTTCTTGGCAACTGAAAGTAAAGACGTGACCGTCGTTTGGCGGTTAAGGTTGTCATTTTCACTTTGGCTGTCTTAATTTGATAAAAAGGAGAAGCATATCTCAGTCTAAGTCATGATTGTCTGCGGGGACCGCTTGTGTGCTAACGGTGCAGCAGTGCATTATCAGGGATATTGTCATGGATATTTGGTACATGTAATAAGGACATCTTATGTAAAAAATAAACATTTTTGTCCACCACAAAGTTTGGTAAGTTGATCGCTTAAGAATTAGTAGAAACACCGTTGTTTTGTGAAGTTTTATCATGTGTTAAGCAGTGGTCCGAGACTTTCTTCTGCGAATACAGGAATTTACAATAGTGGCCGAAAGTTTTAGCCAATGAAACGCGTCAAAGATTGATTCTGCATATCCCATGTTCACGCGACTTGCTTACAAGTCATTGGGAGGGCTGTTCTCGGTTAGTGTTCTTTTGAACTTGGATTTGGCAACAACCAAATAACGGTCGGAATAACAACAGCTGCTTTGTATTTGCCAGGTATCTGTTGAGAAGTGTAAAAACTCAGCTCGCATTCGTTGGAAATTCCAGGTCGCATTTTGCGACTTGATACGAGCTGCCAATAATTCGGCTCGTATTTCCAAATTTGAGGTCGCAAATGCGATCTGCGGCTCGTTATGTCGAGCCCTGATCAGTGGTTCATTTCGACTTTAAAAACACCAATTACGATTGACTTAATAAATCCTGCTAAAAATAACGCAAACGTTTTTTACGGTATTAGAAACTTTCGGAAATAAGTGCCAGTATTTATTTCTTCCTGATGCTATGCTAGCCGTGTCATGAATAGTTAGTTCCCGATGACTAATGTTCGATGACAGGTTCTGGTAAGTAGCGCACTCTTCCTGGCCACGTGCTTTTAACAAAGGTCAAGTTTTTATTAGTGTTCGATTCATGGTTTTCACATACCCAAAGAAATTTGGATTACTGTTCAGGGAGACTGTACGGGAAATGTACAATATAATCCCATTGACAAGAACACTGTGCCTGTTATGAAAGGTCAGACCATAATAGGACACGTCCCTCACAAGATCACCAAAACTTTTGCGTTCTTTTGGAAGCACGGCGGAAGTTTGAAGTGTTAGTCACGGCTAAATTCCGACATCGCGGCGAGGCTGGTGGTCTACAAATTTCGTGCACAATGGCTTTTTCAGGACTGTCGGATCTTATTGATAAATTGAAGATGTTACTATAGAATTTTAGAAGTGTAGGTAAGGCATTTTTCGCATGTACACAGCATTCATGGACTTGGCGCTTATTTTTGCAAAGCCTGAAAACACGTGGAGGAGTGCTTATAGGGGCATGGGCGCTTATTAGGGCGATTGCGGTATTCTGTTTTTCCTCAAAATTTGGTTCTGTTGTGCGCTTATGAAAATTAACTCGTGTGTGGAATATTTTCAGTTGCTCACTTTATGAAAATAGAAAATCGTTAGAGACTATCAAAACATGGTATTTTCTTTAACTAAACGCTTGGCGAATCATGGAGTTTCAAACTTTGCTTGCCCTTGCTTTTGTGCCTTAGTGCAGCTGTTCAAACAAAATATGAGACCTTTGCCGAGTTTCCTGCAAATGGGTTGGCGTTTTTTTTAGTCTGTGAAGGAAGGTCTCAAAATGAATCAGATTAAGGACCAGAACCAACTCTGCATTTTTGGTGGCCTCACCTTTTTGAAATTCTTTTTGGTCAGTTTGGCCTTTTTACTAACTGTAATTGGTAATTCATTCGTAAAATATATTCATGGGATCATATGGACCAATCGTACTTTATATTTCATTTTTTTTTTCTTCATATCTATGTGATTCACTTATTCCTTCCTGCAGAGCAATGACGCTTGCTAATGTCTTCAAAAATGAAGTCAGTAGAAATTGCAATTTCACGAACTGGAATGGTGACATAGTGAGCAAGTTGCAAAAACATCAACATCCAAGTAATTTGTATCCCCTCCCTTTTCAGTTCAGAGGCCAAGACATCCGCAGATTTTCATTCCTGACACTGTTACATTACAACTTGTCTTTAACTTGAGCTATGATTAAACTTTGACAGTTTCCCATTAGAGGAACTTTGGTTTACCGAAGCTTTGCTGAAACTTCGCTTAGTTTTCTGACTAGACAGTAATATCAAAGTTGTCACAAAGATACCAAACGACACAGTTCATTCATACTCTCAAACGAATATTGAGTAGTGGGTTCGAGGCTAACTGAAAATTGTTCTACCAGTGTTTATTAAAATGATCAGCATCATTCCTCGTCAGAGATGCTTTCTTTTATTTATTTACATTGGATACGCTACAATAACAAAGAACATGTTTTGAAGTCTCGCGTGATCGTATTCGTTGCCGCGACCTCTACCAATAACTTCAGTGAAGTTTTGCTCTGACCTTTCCCACTACACCGAAGTTTCAGTGAGTACCGAAGCTTCGCTTTCAAATCCTACTATTTTCAGCGAAGGTTTGCTTGCATGTTAACTTCCGGAATTAACCTTTTCCACTTACCAAAACTTCAGTGAAAGCAAAGTTTCACCTCTAATGGGATATGGACTTACTACAACACTGATTCAGCTTGTCCTACACACACTCGGTGTTTTTATTGGGGATAGAGTACTTACCTATCGGTGACATGTTGTGTTTGTGGACTTAGCTTTCGAGCCCTGTCCTGGGCCCTCCGTCAGGAATTTTTAGCTCCTTTAAAATATAAAAAATGTATATGTCAGAAGTTTTTACATGGGTCTTCTAAAGATGGAAAGGATTCCATTTCCGTGCACATCTAAATTCCATGTACTTGTAGTAAAAAAATAATGACTACTGTATGTTGAGCTATAATATAAAATGGCCATATTCGTACTACGTACATATGTTCATGCGTATGTACGTACATATGTATGTGTCTGTTTGTCTGTCTGTGTGTGTGTGCCTCTATGTGTGTGCCTGTGTGGGTGTTTGAATGTGTATGTATTCATATGTTGTATATGTATATGTATGTTGAACTGGCTGTACTTCGGGAGCAAGTTTTCGGTTATAGAGAATTTGTTAAACGCACGACACTTTTCATTGTTCACAGTCTTCATTCCGTTACGTTTGTACTTTCGGAACAAAACTACTCTCAACTGAACATAGATACAGTAACTGACCTAGCGACATAATTAAAAGACACACGATATTTTGAAACATACTTGTTTCATTCTCAAGTGAAGATAAAATGACGCAGTAATACCACCACAGAGTATAAGCTGATGACACACACGGTGAGACGCGGCGGGTGTGAAATACTGTAAAGAATGACTAATGAAGGGGGGTAACAGGAAAGTCACACAAACAATTGTAACGTGCGGCGCGACCCTGTTGGCTGCTCATTCAAAACAGGCTTCTCAAAAGCAATCAAAAGGGACTCTAATACTTTCAAACGCAGCACATCTTGCTCCACGTAGCGAACTTACGTGTTTTCCACAATTTCTTGACGAGTGATTTTACGTTCATGACATTGCAGAAAATGGTCTTGGATGGCGCCATTTTGAAGATGCATGGATAACCGACTGGAAAGACTGCAAACCGTTTGGCCAATGCAACATTGTTTGACATTTGAACGAAGAAATTCGTTCATAGGGCATACAAACTCTTAAACAACACTACACTGTGCAACGGGGCGGACTTTCGCTTTAGAAAATGTTATTTTTCATGACCAAGTTGGAGGACTTCCTATTCCGATAATAAATAGTATCATCGAGGTAATCATCAGGCTTACAAACTTTAATATTGTCCCTGATAATTTTCTTAATTGCGTGTTCATCCTGGAGGTAATTATTAGACATGACATTTTTGTAAAATATTTTTTGGTGACACTGCGAATTCTGGACACAAATCGCTTAATGTGGAAATCCACGAAAGCATTGGTATACCCATTATTCACCGGTGTCTTATACGATCTACATCTCGATTGAACAATAACCAGTTGGACGACACCGAATACGCCCTCTTTAGGAAGTTGACCACAACGGCGACCTTATACCGCTCAGGGCACTCGCTTTTGGCGTGGAGACAGAAACCTTTATCAGTAGGCTTGTGGTAAACTGATGTAGAAAATTCAAATGGAGAATGGTTCACAAGAACGTCCAAAAACGGAATCGTGTCGTTTACAGGAAGCTCGTGGGTAAACTTCAATACAGAGTGATGCTCAAGTTCATCACGTACTGATAACAAGTCATCAAAGGCACAATAAACAAAAATATCATCTACATAACGTACATAGATAGGAATACCACCAATCACATCGCTAGCCCCTTTTTTCCACTTCAGACATATAAAATTCCAAGAAAGTGGGACCCACCATCTTTTTGCAAAAACAATTTCCCATTTATATGGCGAAATGGTACTTTGGTTGTGCAGATGGTCAACAACTCTCTCATATGAAATGTCGGGTCGCTTTAAATGTGGGTGATGGTATACACTGTCCAAAATGTGGATTTCCATGTTAAGTGATTTGTGTCCAGAATTAGCTATGAAGTCCCTGCACGTCGCACCGGTGTCACCAAAAAGATATTTTACAAAAATGTCATGTCTAATGATTACCTCCAGGATGAACACCCAATTAAGAAAATTATCAGGGGCAATGTTAAAGTTTGTAAGCCTGATGATTACCTCGATGTTATTACTTATTATCGGAGTAGGAAGTTTTCCAACTTGGTCATGAAAAATAACATTTCTAAAGCAAAAGTCTGCCCCGTTGCACAGTGTAGTGTTGTTTATGAGTTTGTATGCCATATGAACGAATGTCTTCGTTCAGACATTCGTTCAAACGTCAAACAATGTTACATTGGTCAAACGGTTTGTAGTCTTTCCCGTCGGTTATCCATGCGTCTTCAAAATGGCACCATCCAAGATCATTTTCTGCAGTGTCATGAACGTAAAATCACTCGTTAAGAAATTGTGGAAAACACGTCAATTCACTACGTGGAGCAAGATGTGCTGCGTTTGAAAGTATTAGAGTCCCTTTTTATTGCTTTTGAGAAGCCTGTTTTGAATAAGCAGCAAACAGGGTCGCGCCGCACATTACACTTGTTTGCGTGACTTTCCTGTTACCCCCCTTCATTAGTCATTCTTTGTAGTATTTCACACCCGCCGTGTCTCACTGTGTGTGTCATCAGCTTATACTCTGTTGTGGCATTACTGCGCCATTTTATCTTCACTTGAGAATGAAACAAGTATGTTTCAAAATATCGTGTGTCTTTTAATTATGTCGCTAGGTCAGTTACTGTATCTACATTCAGTTGAGAGTAGTTTTGTTCCGAAAGTATGAACGTAACGGAATGAAGACTGTGAACAATGAAAAGTGCGTTTAACAAATTCTGTATGTGTGTGTATGTATGTATGTATGTTTGCATGTATGTATGTATGTATGTATGTATGCATGCATGCACATACATACATACATACATACACATTTGGAACTGGTGAAAAGCACAGGAATCATGACACAATGAGTTAGCGTCTGTAGTCTAATACTGCTTTTATCACTCAAGTGTGATGCCAGTGGTGTGTAGGAAGGGACAGAATAAGGATTGGCAGATATCGCCAGAACATGATGATTTTTTGTCTTGAACTACATGTTGACAAACAATTGTACTTTAAAACTCCCTGTTTTGAGAGTGTGAATGGAAAAGTATCAAAGGAAATGTTCATTTAAAGGGCTACTAAATCCAGGTGATTTCATCCAAATATTGTTCTCATCCAAACACCGTTCTCATCCAAATGTCGTTCTCTTGCCTTTAATTGTCATTGGTGTTTGACTTGAGTGATATAGCAGGATTTATATTAAAAGCACTTTCTGTGTGTAAAATGAATACCATGTTTCTTGGTTGGTGGTTTTCCCCACGGTAGTGGTGTAACTCGCCTAGAGTGTTAGTTGTGCTTGCTGATACTGCAGATTTTGTATGGAGTTTACAAACTTTTCAATGATTATTAGGGCTACAGATCATTCTTTCAGAGCTACATGGTAAAATATTTGTTTCAGTGGGACAAAATGGGATTTGGTATCTTTTTGTTTATCAACTGCTGCAGCAAAGTTAATCTACCAGAGAGTAGCAAAAAACTCAAGATTGAAACAAATTATGCAGACTTTTTGGTGAATAATGTCCTGCAAAGGCTAATTAACCCGTTTCCTTTGGAACTCTCTTTACTTTTAGTGCCAGCGGTACAGAGCCAATGCTTGCTGCCACTCACAGACGACTGTTGACATGCACCAACAGCCAACATGGTACAAGTTCAGCTGGAACCATTGTGATGGACACAACCTGTCGGAGAAATGTCATCAGCACTTCCTTGATGATCTCTGCTTCTATGAGTGCTCACCAAATGTAGGGCCTTGGCTTGTGGCGGTGAGTCGCAACATTATCACTTTATGTCTTTATTGCGGCACCCATGTGTTGTCTTCTGCATAAGTCAATAAACTAATGTTAGGATTACAATGATATGTATTGAATTTAAGTATGGTTTTGAATATAAATTAATCATTATCATTCACATTATAACTAATTTTACAGTCAAGGTGATGATTCGAAAATAAGCACATCTATGATGTTATGAACGCACACAAAGAGATTTAATATTGAAAAGAAATTTTGAAACTATTTTGAATAAAACCTTATTTTCATTTAAGTCAAGTTCTTTACAACCATTTAGAAAAAAAATTAATTTTGTTAATTTATGGAAGATCTGAATATTTTTGTAAACATTGGGGTATTGTTTGAGTGTCTGGAAAAGCTGTGCCGTCTGCTCCTCGCATACCGTCTGCTCCCCACATACCTTGCAAGCAAAGGAAATATGAGTGTCTCCACAGGAACACAGAGATGAAGTATTATATAGTTTTAAGTAAAAAATGTCTGTTCACACGTCCCCCTTATCCGAATGTTGTGTTACTAAAATGCCTGAAAATTTTCATTTAAGGAAAATCCTGACTGGTAAGTGATATGGAGTGATGATTGAAGTGCTTTCTTTTATTTTGGTTGATTATTCCGTGCCATGACTTCTGACGGCAGCAGAATTCAAACCTTTTTTGTTGAATAAAAGCGGAATTGACTGTCATTACAAGAAACGGCGAGTAATTTGTCAGAAAGTTAATGGAGTGGAAAAGCTATCCATGATTGCTATACTTTGAATCAAATCAAATCAGTCGTAGGCAAGCCCGCGGGTGAGAAATCCACTATAAGTAGGTCACATGCTGCAAAAACCTGCGCTGGTGGTGACTTAAAGTCGTGCGGCGGGTAAGGTTTGGGAAATGTTTCAAAAGAATATGCTCTGGATTTGCAATGACGTCAAGCTCCATATTAATGAGGAAATGCTTGAAGGTGCCAGGGAAAAAAAGTAAAACTCAAGCAGAAAATTGGCCTCACTTATGTGGTCGTTTACCGAACACTCGGCATTTTTTCATGATCAACACTTTGTACAAGGACTAATGACTTATCAATGACAGCGTACTGGCAAAAGGCAAAGTTTTTGTTTAACAACTTATCAGATGACTTAATGTTCACATTTTAACCAATTTGGTAGAAAATATATATCTGAAACTAAATAAGGCGATCCAGATCCTCCCAAGGATACTATTGTTTCAAGAAATGAAGAATATAAATCGGTAAATAAAACAACAAGAATGGATCAACTGAAATTTGAAATTTTCGGATGTAACAACTTCCTTTATCAACAAAAACAGAAATAAAGTAAAATCAAACACAAAATGACAATTGACGTATAAGATATGGTGTAATGAAAATGATACATTTTTGCGTAAAAAATTCAATGACATATTTTAAGAAGTTTTTATGTTCAATCCATGAGGTTCTATTGTATTCAGTTTGTCTATCCAATATTGTTCTCTTTTAAGTCTGTGAGGGGTACTGGGGTGTTGGAGTTTTTCTATTATTTGTACAGAAAGATCTTGAATATTATGTTTTTTGGAATTGAAATGATTACCTATAGTATCAGAAATGTTTTTATGTATTATGTTAAATCTATGATTATGAAACCGAGTTTGTAGATTATGTTGAGTTTGTCCTATGTATTGGATAGAACATTTTTTACAAGTTATAAGGTAAATAATATTGTTGGTGGTGCAATCAGAATAATGTTTTATTTCAAAGTTTTCATTGGTTTGGGAAGACTGGAAAAAAGTGCTATCGTTGATGAAGTTACACATTTTACACCTAGTTTTGTTACATTGTGTGTTGCCAATAGGTTTGTCAGTTTGGTGTATATTGTCGATATTAGCTTTAACTAAA